>PVLC010033774.1:0-17303 GCA_004027655.1 Graphiurus murinus | reverse complement strand
GAGGTTGAGGGGGGAGGGGAAGGAAAGGAGGAAGGGAGGGAGGCAGGGAAGGAAAATTCTTTCCTCTTCAATTAATTACCAAAAGTAACTTTTGAAAGACAAATGTAGCTGAGCTGACTCGCCAGTCTATTTCCCCATGTTCCCAGTCCTCGGAAGTCCTTGGGAGCTGCTACATCTCACAAAGGACTCACCGTGCTTCTGTCTGTGAGCTGATCACACGCACTTAGAACTCCCTCCCTGGCTCTTTCGACTTCCCCTTTCATTGTGTAAGAATCTCAGGAAGCCTGGGCTTGGTGGCACACATGTCATCCCAGTACTTGGGAGGCTGAGATAAGAGGATCTCAAGTTCAAGGCCAGCATTGGCAACAAGACCATGTTTCAAAATAAAGAACAGAAAGAGCTGAGGGTGTAGCTCAGAGGTAGAATCACCCTATGGGTTCAACCCCCAGCACACACACAAAAAAGAGACTATATCATCCAATACCAGCAATTTCCCAGAGGTCCTCAGAAATGGCTTCCATTCGGGACTCAATCCTGATCCTCACATATTTCTGAGCACTTACAACACCCCAGCCCTTCCCTGGAGCCCGGGACGGGGGACCCACGTGGACTTTATACTCGAGTCACTCAGCTGACCTCCTGGACCTGTGCCGGGGCGGCGAGCCTGTCATTGCATTGGGCTGAGAGATTGTCAGCAATGAGGTGCTCATTTTTCCCCAGATGTGAAATTGTTTTCCTCCTTCATATGTATTTCATATCCCCAGCTGCGGGAATATCCAAGGAATCTGAATATCACCATCTGGGGGTTGCACCGTGGACGCCGGTGGGCAGCGGGGGCCCGGGTTTCTCTCCCTCTTCGACCAGCATCCTCTCCGCTGGTGTGCCATGAACGCAGACACATTGGATTCCCCGGAGGAGACTGGCTCGGTGTCGCCGATCCCCCTTGCTTCCGCCCGCAAGGGTTTGTGGGATTCTCCAGGTACCCAGGGACCTGGTGGGGGGTGGGTATTCCCATCCATGATACTTTTCTGCCTGTGACTTCACGTACCCAGAAAACCAAGTGTGTCGGAAGCGGGCCACACCGTGACTCGCTGCAAAGTCTATTGGTCTGTCTTGGTCAAGATTGGACCAGGAGCCCTAGGGACCCAGTTCAGTTTCCCCATCACACCGTCCCCAATCGATATTTCATTAAGTGTCACAATCCTCTGCTGGTATTCCCCGAGTTAATGCTTAACTTGCTGCTTTTGAAACTACTGGTATTCTTCTGAAACCAAAGGTTATCATTTTAACACACTCCTCCCCTCTTCCACCTCCATTATATCATGTCCGCGTTTCCAAACCTCTTCATATCTATCCAGAAATATGTTCGTTATCTCAGGGGGTACTCCGCCGCCCAGCCCCGTAGCAGAGTGTAAGCTCTGGGAAGCAGACTTTCCCCTGAGTAGCTCAGCACCAGCCCTGGAGAGAGCTGTACAGACTTTAAAGACCTCTGAAAATTAAGATGGTGCTCCTAAACTCTCCCCGATTAACTCTTAGTTACCAGCCTACGTCCTGTGTGCAACCTAAATGATACAATGTTAGTGCTCTCCCAGGTTTTCACAGGACAAATTCTGCTAGGAAGCATCCTTTCATCATGCAGCGCCCTAGGTCTCCTGGATTCAAGCAGTCCTCCTGCCTCAGCCTCCCCAGGAGCTGGACCAGGGCACCGGCCACCACACCCTGCTAACCACGCAGCACTTTGATTTTAACCAGGTGGATGTTTCTCAATCCCATGACCATCTGGGCGATCTGTTACCCAGCTATACGTCCAGCAGAAGTTCAACACATCTAGCCAGGTGTGGTGGCGCACACTTAGAATCCCAGTACTTGGGAGGCTGAAACAGGAGGATCACGGATTTGGGGCCAGCCTCAGCAACTTAGTGAGGTCCTCTGCAGCTTAGTAAGACCCTGTTTCAAGATAAAATAGGGCCAGGGATGCAGCTGGGAGGTAGGATGCCCCTGGGTCCAATCCTTAGTACCACATACACACACAAAGAGAAGTTCAACACATTTGCTATTCTGAAGTCCTTCTATTAGTACTAATTTCTATCCATTCATCGTCATTGTTACATAGTTTGTCATATAATAAGAAGCTGTCACTAAAAATTTAAAGTCCCCACAAGTCTCTACTGTGGAGGACTAGGGCCGTATGATCCAGAACCAGAAGTCAGCTGAGGTTGGATGTCTGGCCCGCGTTCCCCTGGGCTGCAGGAGCTGCCCAGCCTCCCCGAGCTCTGTCCACAGGACATGTGCGGTCATGGTGCGCCTCTCGCCAGACTCGTGTCGGGAATAAAGGAGTCGACGGACGCAGAGCCGAGCAGATCGGCATGCTCAGCATGGAACTCGGGTGAGCTTTCCTTATTAAATTCCTGTAGCTTCGGGACAAAGTAATTGAAGACACAGAGCTGCAGAAGAGTTTATCATTGAGCTCTCTTTGGGGGGTGGGGGATAAGCAGTTTTAATACCCTTTATAATAACATACACATAATCTCTACTCAGGACTTGAATCAAAAGCATTTTTTAATAAACGAAGATTCACATTTCGACTGTATATCCACAAGAGCCAGCTTTAAATATTACCAAGATTAAATCGCCTAACAGGTAATTAGCAATGTTTTACACAAATTGGTTTATGTTCGTTGGCCCAATCCTAAATATTATTACCAAGCTACCTGAAGTGTGCCATTGGAAAGGTTTTCAGTAGACAGATTTGAACTTAATTCTATTGCCTCGGAAAAAAAAATTGATAATATATTTTTGTTCACTCTAAAAATATTAGCGACGGAGAATATTTGTACACCAGGCCCATGCAAGTGTTGATAAATACAGTCCCCGTTTAAAATATGATCTAGCTCACTTACCCTGAATAAACGGGGCAGAAAATCTTCTGCATTCTTTAAAACGTTCTCGGGTTCCCTGAGCGCGGGAGCTGGGAGGCAGGCCTTTTTGTGAGGAGACAGTTCACGGTCTTCTTCAGTTTGCTTTCTCTTCTCTCGAGCGCAAAGGTAACTGCAAGGTGAAAAAATCTCTTTGTGAAAAATGACCGAGCAATAAAAACAGATCCCTGGAAGGTCGAACTGGACAAAATAGCTTGGCTTACAAGCCACCGGCTCAGAGCGGGCCTTCTGTCCTCCTGTCTGACTCCAGCACGTAGGAAAAATATAAAAGTAGACTGCTTCCCAGAGCGACGGCTTCCTTCTCACTGGGGACAACGACGGACAACCTCACAGCTGGACTGTGAGGTTCTAGAAGGTTCTGAGCTTGCCCATGGCCAGGGGCTGAGCCAACTTTGAGCCGCATCATCGATTGTCACATGATCACCAGGCTGATGACATGTCCCTGCCCTTGCACCTGGCTCCTGCCTCCCTCCTCGGGGCTCCAACCTGGAACTAGAGCACCCCCCAACCCCGGTCCCTCTGGGATGGAGAGGAAGAAAGCCTCTCTCCCCATTCCCAGTGGTCTTTGGGCTGGAAGAGTCGGTAGGACCAGAGGGGAACAGCGCTGACGTTCCCATCCCAAGCCTGTCCCTTACAGCACCAGGCACTTCCGAAGCCCACGGAGAACACAGGCTGACACCCACGAGGGTTTTCTCCTTCCGTGGTGGCGTTTGGGATCTGCCTGTCCAAGAGAGGAGTCCCAGCTGTCACTGGCTAATGGGGTCCTCCTCGGCTCCAGCCCTGCTGTTCTAATCTGACGGCTTGCAGGGCTTTTTATATGGCCAGATGCAGGTGTGTGTGTGTGTGTGTGTGTGTGTGTGTGTGTGTGTGTGTCCACACACAATATCCTAATAGCCTCTATAATTCAGCATGTAACTCACATTAGCTGCCCTTATTAAATCCCTTTAGGACTCGGATATTGAGGACGCACTTAGTCAAATTAACAGACGGCAGACTAAAACTACGAGTATGCCATTTGAGAAGAATATGTGTCACTGAAAAGGCAAATAGGCAATCATTTGAATTTTTCTAATTTTGTTTTGATAAAAATCCTGTCTTCTCCCTAATGATTGGTTTGTTCTTAAATACCTTCGCAAGCACCGGGCTCTCTGCTCTGTGCATTAGCTGGGCCATCTGCGTACTCTTCGTGCAGATACCAGTGGCCACCCATTTTGCAGATGAGAAAACAGAGATGAGGAGAGAGCAAGGAACTTGCACAGTACAGCACGAAGCTGAAGAGCCAGGACTGGACCTGCATTGTCTTGTTCTGGAAATCAAACCCGTACCAGCTAAGCTGTGCCCGTTAAGTGTGTTCCCCTCAAAACTCCCAGCCGCTTAGCAGCCTGCTGTTTAACTCGCCTCTTCCCCCATGCCACACAGTTGACAAGAGTGGAAACTTTCCTCTGAGGAAGACGTTTTCCCTCTGCATCTACCGCAACTGCGTGAAATGTACACAAAAATTGTGTATTAGAAGTTGACAGACACAATCTGATTTGCTGAAAAGTAACTAGAAAAGAGAGTAACTCCTTTCCATCCTTCATAATCTCAGCCATCCTGAGTTGAGGTTCATTCCTGGCCAACACCAGGCCCGAGATCTGAGAGGGACAATAAAAAGGACTGGGCCCTCCATCAGCCCCAGAGCTCAATTCAGTTTGCCCAGATACAATGCGTACCCCGCAACATTCTGCTTTTCATGAGGATAAATCGATGGATCGCTAGAAGCGCGCTTATCAAAAATGGATGAGCTACGGATGAAAGTGTTTCTCGGGGTGAATAAATAAAAGGACTTGGCTTTCTCCCCCTGACAGTGGTCTGTTTTCTGGTGTCCTAAGAAAAGGCCTCAGCAACACGTGGCAGACGATGATCCACACTTGCTCCCAGAACAAACGAGAATTTGACTGATCCAAAGAGCAGATGTAATTCCACGTGAAGCTGCTGATATTGTTTATGCATTACTATTTTTAATATGTTCTGAAAACTATTTTGCCTTTTCAAAAAAAAATTTTTTTTTTTTTTACAGACTTCATGTCACTGCCTTAACTTAAAACCAGTGGGGTAGAACATTTCTTCTTTTCTTTGGGGGGCAAATTTTGGAATCATTTAAAAATCAAAGTCTGATTCCTCCGACATCAGGGCTGCTAACTTGGGTGTTTGTCTTTCAGCGTGACGAGCTTCGTGCTGAATACTGATTTGAAGTGTGGTTCACCATTTAGACTTAAATTGTCCTTCCCACAACTTTATCTGAGAAACCTGACAATGGTGACAATCACAGGACTCGTTTTATTGGGTGAGACTATTCTATCTGCAATTTACTCTGACAGGCTCCACAATTTTTAAGTGCAATTAAATGCTAAGAATTTGCCCAGGAAAAAAAAAAAATCTACCACATCTTAAATTTTTTTTTTAAAGAAGGCAAAAGAAAAAAACAGTTGAATTGCACAACTAATTACTAAATGATTGCTTGCTATTTTTTTAAAGGTATTTGAGCTGGGAAATCAATTTCTTTGTGTAGACAGGCAACTTTCATAGTCTGAGAGAGAGTCACCTGGCAGGAAGTCACGGCCCTTCTGACCCGCTGCTCTCCGATCTCTGCTGGGCCCCATGTCTTCAAAGCGAAGGCTCAACCACACTCTGAGAGGCGGAAAAAAAAAAAAAAAATACTGTGAGACTTGCAGAAAGCAAACCTCAGCCATCGCCATCTCCTCCCACCTCTGATTCCCTGCAGCGAGCGCCACCAGCCAGCTCCTACACTGTTGGAGCAGCCTGCTTCCTGGGTGTCCACACACCTGCACTCCCTCCTAACCCCAGAAGAGAAGCCAAAGATCCTGCCTGCCCAGTAGCCAGACAGAGTCACCCACAGGGCGGAACCCAATGCCACCTAGGCGAAGTTTCCCCGGGACCGTGCAGGGAGTATGCGCTTACCCATAATCGACTGCGCGGCTCCCCTTTGTGAAATTGGGGTTGCAGTTCCAGTCTGCAGCTGCTGTCACTATTATCTGGGAAAAGGCCCGGTGTCCCTGCCTACCCTTGTATTCCAGCTTCCAGTCTGCTCAATGGGAAGTTGAACCTGACACTGAAACGGCTCTCCAGGTTGGGTTTGGGAAACCCAATGTTTGTGTTAAGTGATGCCAAGTTATACCTAATGTCATGGCACATTTTATGTAAAATGTGGCCTTAACACGGTCACATCTTTGATGGGGTACAACAAGCACAGGTGACCCTAAGGGAAGCCCAGTACCCCAGGTGCCTGTCCTCCCCACTGCCATCCCAGCCTCAGGGAAGACACGGTGTCCCAGGCACACTCTGCTCTTTGGTGGTCTCCCTCCCTCCCCAGGACAGACACCCCAAGCCCTAGTGTTGATTCCCCTGAACCACAAGCTGTCTACCACTGAGAACTCCCCAAGACCTTGCCCCCAGCACACAGCAGCCCCCCCAAGGTGTTTCTGAAGGTCCTTTTCCTTCTGAAACTGCGAACAGAGGGGCATGAAGAAGACACTCAGTCCCCCGCTCACCTTGCTGCTACTGTCTCTGTTTGATGTTTTCCTCTGCAAACTGTGCGCTGTGGTGCACACCTGTAATCCCAGTATTTGGGAGGCTGAGAGAAGAGGATTGCAGATTCAAGACCAGCCTCAGCAACTTAGCAACTTGCATATATATATATATATATATATATATATATATATATATATATAATATATTACATATATATAAAGCCTATACATTATAATATATATAATAGCTATGAACTATAGTCAGCTGCCTCTGATGTAGCACACTAGAACCTATTCCTCCTCTCTAACTGGATTTTGGTACCTGATTTCCAGTGTCCTTTTGTCTCTATCCCGTCCTCTTTCTATCTTCTAGTGACCGCGACTCTAGTCTCCACTTCTATGAAATAATAAACTTTTTGAGCTTCCACATCTAAGTAATATCATGTAGTCCTTGTCTCTCTGTGCATGGTTTGTTTCACTTAACATAATGTCCTCCTCGCATTCCACCCGTACAGCTGCAAGGGACAGAATTCCACTCCCTACCTAGGACTTCCGTTTTCGTTTCAGAAGCACATGCATGGGGGTTGAGCACCAGTGTCCAACACAGTCTAAAACCTAGTGAAGCACCCTGACATCTCCTGCGATCACCCTCCCCCAGGGGCACTTTGGTTTGCTCCTGTGGGACCGACCAAAACCGCAGTCCAATCCAAACCATGCATGCTCCTGCACGATAAAATAAAAATCTCCCTGATCAATTAAAATGTACATCAGACTCTCGCTTAAATTGGAATGATCACTATTTCCACCTCAAATGTTTCTATCTCTTGAAAGAGCTGATATTTCTTAGAATTCAACACAGGTCACACAGTGAAAGTTGGATGGGATCATAGAAGTCGTACAACTCAACCTCATTCCTACCCTGCAGAAGCCCCATCCACATGCTGCTTGCTAACTTTTATCATTTTAAGGAACTCTCCCCCATGATTTTCTTTTAAAACAAATTGTGCCTGTTTATGCGGTACAGGGAGATAACTCAACGCATGTATACAGTGGGTCATGATCAAAGCAGGGTAGCACCTTAGGTTCTATTTGTCATGTGTAGTTTATTTTGGTTCCAAAGGTCAGAGGCCAACAAAAGGCACTTGCAGCTATTTTTAGGCTTGGGAAATATTCCAGGTTGAGGTGGTGGGGGATAGGGGGAGGTCAAAGGTCATTTACACTCACAAGTGCTGTGTCCAGCAGGTGAGAGGCTCCTGCATCCATTCCCACTTGGAGCAGGACATGTGGAGACTGGTCTCCAAAATGTTGGTGTGGTGTGGTGTGTTCACCATGTTAACATATGGCCCTTAGCCTGTGTTATGGCTCCATCTAGAATGTCCCCTGGAGATATGTATGCGAGTTCAGAGTTGACAACATTAAACCGTGAGGGTTGTAATCTCATTGTGGTGGATTTACTAGGTGGTAACCTAGGAAGGCATTTGTGGCTAGGGAAGGTGGGTCCCTGGGGGTGTGCTTGTGTCTTTGAATGCCCTTGCTGGCTTTCTCTCCCTTCTGGCCCTTGTATTCTCTTCCTCTCTCTGCTTCCAGCCACCAGGCCCTGAGATCTGAGGACCCTGGCCTCCGATGGACTGAACCCAAAATCCCCAAAAAGCTGTGAGCAACTAAATCTTCTTTCCTCTTGGTTGTGTGGTCAGTTGTTTTGGATGTATAGCGGTGAGAATGTGGACCAAGACAGCCCACAATGTTTTATGAAGTATCTGCAGTCTTTAAACAGATAACACTTATATGACAGAGCCACAATTAAAACCGACCAATAGAAAAGGCTGACAAGTCTCATTGCCTTGAAAATAATATTTTTTCTTTTAAAAGACATGTGCCACTGTGCCTGGTTTGGAGCCAGGCACGGCGGCACACGCCATTATTCCAGTACTTGGGAAGCTGAAACAGGAGAATTGCAATTTCAAGGCCAACCTCAGCAACTTAAGAGAGACCCCATTTCAAAATAAAAAGGGTTGGGGGTGTGGCTAGGAGACACAATGCACCCAGGCTCAATCCCCAGTACCAAACAAATACACAAACAAAAAAAATAGATTTGGAAAGGTCCACGGCCCCTTACTCCCAAGTTTGAAACTTCAAAAGATTCTGAAAAACAAAAGTTGTTTCCTAAGCTTAGCACATGAGCTGAAATGAGGCTCTTTAGTGCCACTGGGCACAGAGGAGAGGGCCATACTGTCCGTCCTATGTTGGCCACCTGCAAAAGCGCCTGCGCGTTGGAGGGGAGCTCCCTCAGGCTGCAGCAGCTCCATGATGCAGTCTCTACACTGTCCCCATGTTCTGAAATCTGAAGGAAAAAGAAATATAAATTCTGAAAGACAACTAACTTCAAAGGTTCCGTGAACAGATATTGTTCAAGTCTGCTAGCAGCAGGGGCCTGGCAGTGAATTCAGAGAAAGGAGCACCTGAGATCGGGTGAATAAAGACGGTGATGCTTGGGATTAAAGCTGAGACCCTGGCCCAGGTCCAAAGCTGTCTTTAGCAAATGTCCAAATCCACCGCGCCAGTTCACTGACCACTGGTCTCAGTGCTGCCATGGGTTCCGCGTTCAACCACCAGCCCAAAGTGGGTATTTCTGCTCTGTTTTCCTTCTCTTTCTTTCCCCCCTAGAAGGACCCCCCCGAGAAGCAATTTAAAATGAGCCTGGCCCTACAGATTTTTATTTAACTATTGAACTGGAACCAAACCAGAACATGGAAACAGTCTTCCAACATGATGTGAATGGAATCAGTGTTTTGTTCCATGTCCAACAGATGCAATAAGGTCAAATGATTCCAGGGATGCAAGAGGCTTAAACCACCTATCCATTAGCAAAAGCCCCTACTCCGGGAGCAAAGCAGGCAAGTTTGTAAAACAACTTGAAAATCATGCCACGTGTACAGCTCTACCCAGCCGTCCTCTAGAACCGGCTCTGGTTTATATATCTGCTTTCTTTTTCCTTTTGATCATCTTTCTGCTACTTGCAAGTCTGAAATGAGAATCTGATGCCGCAGAAGGAAGGCCAGTTTCTCAGCAAAAGATGAAGCCCCTCCGGGATGATCCCCTTCTGGGTTTTTAAAGTTCCCTGGTCCATCTTTAACCGCAAATACCCCTCACTTTGCTAATTTGATTAAGTGGCATGAAATGGTACCTTGCTTATGTGTTGATTGTTAGCACATTTTTTTTTTCAGGAAAACCTAAATGCCAGCTTCTCCTCCTCCGAATCCCTGAGAGATTTGTTCTCATCATTTCTATTCTTCCAACCCCGCAGCAATTGCTAATCTCTTTGTTCCCTGAAGAGTTTGAAGAGGAGCGATGTTAGCCTCATTTTTACCATGTTGCTGCAAATCATGCATTTATTGACGACAGCGGAGTCTCTCATCCTCTTGAGAGTGTCCTGTCACCAGGTCTTCAGCGTGATTCAGGGTGAGCCAGGCTCTCCTGCGCAGGTGTGTTCACATAACACACATGGTGGCACTTCTGCAAAATGTCTCTAGGGCAACTTGAAGGAAGAGTGTTCTCCAGGCCAGCCAGCTGAGGATCTGCCAGAGGCATCCTCTCGGGACCCTTCGCCAAGACATGACAGCACCACACCATCGGATTTCTCCCTTGCTTCTCAGGAATCTGCTTTTTTGTTTTCAGGCAAATCAAGAATATCTAAAGCAGACAGAATTGTTTAGATTTCTAGACTTGCTTTTGTTTGTTTTCCCTCTGCTTTCTATCACAGTCCAACTGAATCACATTTGTCTTTTAAACAATTTAAGATTCCACTTCATTTGAACTGTTGTATGTTGTGTAAAGAAGTCCAGGGACGATCCCTGTGAGCTCAGCACAGAAGCGGGGCCTCTTTCCTCGCACGCGTCTTGTTTGGACCGGTGTGTCCAAAATCACCTTCCTCCTCCCCGCTGGCTGAGGTGGGGGTCTGAATTCTAGAGGGGCATCTTGCCTATTGATGGGTGGCCTCCTCTCTGCTGGGTACTGACTGACAGAGCCCCAACTAATGCCCGGGGACCGCCAGCCCTTCCTCCTCCATCAGAAGCATGACCAAAGCGGCATAGAATGCAATTAAACTCGGATTGCCACCAGGTCCTCTGTGACTCCCGAGCGGTAGAGTCTCTTGTCCCGTAGGAGGACACGGCAGCCAGCCCCCTGTGGGCCTGAGTGGGGATGAGGTAGCAGCCGATCTGAGAGACTCGCTCTGGACAGATGGAGAGAGGGGCAGGGAGCCCGGGGGCCAGCAAAGCAGGGCTTGTCGGAGAGTCAGTGCAGAAGCCAGCGAGAGTGGTGGAGGCCAGAGGATTTTAAAGGCAGGGCTGGCAAGTGACAAGTGACGGGGCTTGCATTTGGATGTGGGGGTCTTGAAGGCGCCTGTTGTTAGCACCCAGGCTACAAGAGGCCCGGATGTATCCAAGCAAAATACTCAGAATGACAATGAAAGTAGACGTGGGGGCGGGGTGGGGGGGGTGGATACAAAAACAAGAGACCAGAGGCCAGGAGCTGATCCCAGCAGCAGCAGAAGCAGGAAGGGCCATGAGGAAGGGGGGCACAGTGGAGAATTTTTTTTCAGAATAATTGATGGGTACCGCCAAACCACCCAAAACTAAATATTTGACTTGGACACACCTATTTTTAATTATCCCCGGGTAAATTTGGAAAACAACCCACTTTCCCCAGAACCGATGTTCATTGTGTCAGCATCTAAATCATAAATCCTGAAATGTAAACCTATCTCCTCCTCTCTTCTCAAAAAAAAAAAAAAATTAATCCAGAAACTGTCAAGCACAAACTTGTATTTAATAACGTGAACATCTGTGATCAGGAGCAAAATCCTAATTGTTCTAAACCTGGCACTTTGCTTTGACAACCAAGTACCTATTTTTTTTTTTTTAATCCTTTATTTCCTTAAAACACCTGCTTTCTTTACATACTGGCGTCTTTAGGAAGAGATTCATTTTTTATTGGCAAGAACAGAAGTTATTCTCCAAAACAGCAAAAGGAACACTTTGCTTAATAGAAGAGTTGCCTACCAAATGAAATACTATACCATAATATTAACCAAAATGCACTGATCAAAACTGGGGTGACCTCCGTTTTCCCACATACAAGCCTGTCTGCTAACCTCACCTCTTTGGAATTAGTCTTCTGTGGAGGCTGAATCTCTTATTGAGAGCAGAACCACACAGCACCCTGGTTCAGGATGGCCGTATTTCCATTAGAATTGGCCGTCCTTCCTCCATGCCCCCTCCCCACCCCCTGTGCCCAAATCTAGTTATTCAGCGAATTATAATTTGGCACTAAAATTCAATTAAGCTGAAACTTTGGTCATACGTGGTCTTTCTCCCAGCAAAGCGTAATTTATCTGACCCATTTCCCAAATGTTAACAGATCAAAAGTCGAGAGAGGGGAAAAAAATATATTTAAAAATCGAGCTCACATTTCTATAAACTGGCTAGAATTTAAAAAAAAAAACTCCAATAAACAGGCAGGATGCGGTGTCACGGTATTAAAGCGCTTGAAGTTTTCATAAGTGCTTGTCAAACGGAGACCTCGGGAGGCTTTGCAGACATTAATTAATGTTCACTGGGGCTCTGTAAGCCATTTTACCAATGGAAATTTTGTTGAGAAAGGATGGAAGACGGGTTCAAGGCCGTGCTGTGTGCGTCCTGCAGAAGGAGGAATTGAAACCCCGCGGCTCCCAACGAGCCAGGGAAAGTCTGTCGAAGTATTGAGCACCCCTATTGAAAACTGTGGGAGCTTTGGGCGGCTTAATGGGATTGTGTTAGGGGCCCCGGGTCTCCTTTAAAAAACTCTGTGGCACCAAGGAGACTCCCATAAAAGAGCCTCTCTAATTGCTTTCTGACTTTCTATGAAACTTTCTAAGCTATACTGACATCCTCGCATACAACTATGGAATTAAACAGTAGAGAAAAGGGAGAGAAAGTAGGTGCCGGAGAAAGAGAGGTTCTCAGCGCAGCGTGTGCGAGTGGGGGGCGGCTGGGGGGAGGGGAGACGGGGCGGGTGTGAAGTCTGTGCTGGGGAAAGAAAAATATGAGTGTTCTCTTTTGTGTGCGGACAAACAGCCCAGCGCTGGGAGGTCGGGGCCGGGGTCACGCGGCTCCGGGCTGCAGCTGCCGCCGTGGGGCGGGGGTCCCGGGCGCTGGGAGTCCATGCCGGGCGGCATCAGCATTCCGGCGGCGCAGGCGGCCGCTGTCCTCGCACGACCCCGGCCCGTCCGGAGCGCGCCCTGCACCGACCCCGGCGGCCGAGCAAGGTAAGCTGCGCCCAGAGCGCGGGGAGGGAGCCCTCGACAGGGCGCACGGAGGCCGGCTCTCTCCGCGCCCGGCTGCGCTGCAGGGCCCGGTGTCCCCAACTCGCCTAGGGCCCGAGCGAGAACCGGGAGCCCCGGGGAGCGGGTCACGGCAGCGCCCGGAGGGGCCCGGGCCTGGCCCAGAAGGGAGTTGCACCAAACTCGACCCACCGCGGTCTCGCCCCTCTCCAGGGTCAGGAGCGCACAGGCGACCTGGGGCGGCCGGGTCACCTTCCCTCCGAACCACTCGGTAGCAGAGGCCTTACCAGGGTGTCCCCTGCGGCCCCTCGACCCCCGCGACCTCCCGGTGGCGCGCGCTGACCCGGCCTCCCACCCGCGAGGCGGCCCGGGTGCTGCCCGGCGCATCTGGTCCGCACCCCGAGAGCGACGGCACCTTGCAGGGCGCAGAGGACGAAGACGGGGTGGCGTCGGCGAGACGCGGGCAATCAAAGGCCCCCGGGCGGAGGCCCGCCGGGTTGCCCAGGGCCAGGCCGAGGGCATGAATGGATCTTTATCCTCGGGTGACACGCCGGCGGCTTCCTGCGGCCTCCCCCTCCCGCGGCCCTAATTGGGGCCGGCTGCTAATGTGATTAAAGGCCAGTTAAACGTTTCTGGGAGCAGACGTTGGGAAGGGGCCGAGACCCCTGCCCCCTCCCCGGGTCACGCCGGGCCCTTGGTCAGGGGGTCGGTGGCGGTGCCAGCCCCAGCACAGCCTGGCCGGGCGCCCGCCCAAGGTTGCACCCAGGCCAGGAGGCCGCGGGCGGGCAGGCGGGCTCCCGGGGCTTTATGTAAGCTGGTGGGCTTCGGGCCCGGCCGGATTTGGGGATTCTTTCCGCACAGTTTCCATTTTCTGGCCTTTGGAACGGCGCCCTGGGCCCTCGGAGCCCTTCCCCTCCCGTGCCCGGCGCCAGCGGGGCGCAGCCTTGGGGCGCAGTTCTGGGGGTGCCGGTCCTTGAGAGTGTGGAGGTGGGGTGGGGTGACCCCAACTAGGACAGTGACCGGCCGGCGTCGCCCCGCTGGTGAGCTGCGGCCCAGCACAGCCCGCGCCCCCGCGGCGCCCCCGGAGGCTGGTGACGGCCCGGTTCCCACGTCGGCGGCGTGGGTGGTCCCGCCCGCCCGGGGCGCAGGGCCTGGGAGCAGCGTCTGCGCCCTGCCGCCCTTCGTGCCCGCTTCCGATGCCCCCCGCGAGCTCGGCCCAGCGCTCAGAGACTCTGGGGACCCTCCTCGAGCCCGCCCGGCCTGCAAAGGCGGTGCGCTCGGCGCAGGAAGGCCCCTGGTGCCCGCCACTGCGGGGTCGAGCTCCCAATCCTAGCCCCGGCGCCCCGCACCCCGCCCGTGTCCCTGCACCCTCGAGGAGAGTCCCCAGACCAGGAAGGCACCCGCTGGCGGCGTCCTGGGCAGCCCCCAAGGCCACCCGCGGGCGCGCTGCGGTAGCGGTCATTGTTCCTGGGGGGCTGAGCTGAGCTCTACCCAGTCAGGTCCCTGCGGCTCTGAAGCTGCAAATCTGGAGTCAGTTAGGACGGAGCGGGCAAGTAAAAGCCAAATGGGAGGTGGATGGAGGAGTGAACGAGGGGGCAGGTGGCCAGGCTGCGCTCAAAGGCGGCGCTGGCTGCAGGTGGGACCCGCGGACCGACCCGGGCAGGCCGCGCACCCTCCTCCGCCGGCGGTCTGTCCACAGCCTCCCTGAGCTCAGAGGAGAAAAAGCTAGCAAACCGGGGCGGCGGGGTTCCTGCTGAGCCGGCCACGGCCACCCGGAGGCCACCAAGCCCTGGCTTCGAGGCGCACCCCGAGATGGCCTCCCCGGTGCACAGAGGACAGCCCAGTCCAACCCTGCTGCCTCAAAAATTCCTGTGAACCCAGCAAGCACACTTCCGTGGGAACTTTTACATATAGGTTGTTTACATTTTTCAAATACTCTCCGAAATCCTCTGCAGAGCCTTTTCACTTCTAACAAATGTCAGTTTGAACAGCTCAGGAGATAAGAAATGGAAAGGACATTTTAATTTAAGTAGAGTGAAAGCAGACGGTATTTTTAAGTAATATTTATTGAAAAAAAATGTATTGTGGATCCTGATTTTGTCAGGTTCGAAATCTATAATTTTTTTTCCCCCTGAGATTTAAAATACACTTTTTGGACATTTTTCAACCCCACCCCCCCCAAAAAAAAAATTAAAAAAAAAAAAAAATAAAGCTAATGCCAGAAACCAAGAAAATCCTGGCGAGAAAATGGACGGGGAAGAGCGGCAGCCTGTCTTTCTCTCACATTTTGCCCCCCCCCTTCTTTTCCTCCCAAATAGCCTGAAGAAAAATACAGTGAAAATAAAATGATTTCACATTAAACTCACATGTAAAAATAATTGATTGCTTTCCAGATGGGCGGAAGGGACCTGGCTGTTCTAGTTCGCCTAGAAAAACGCTACCTCCACTAGGGCTGGTTTCTTTCTGTCTGCTGTTCAGAGGATTGGTGGGGGGAGGAGAGGGATAAACAGCTTCGGCTTTTAGTTGTTATCTGTTTGTTGAACACAGATAAAAATCAGAATCCTCTTCTACTTGAGATAAAGGTTGCACAGGGGAAAAAAAATGACCCCCTTTTTTAAAAAGCCAAAGATATATCTGTTTGCTAGATATTAAAACGATAACATTTAACTAATATGTAACAAGCTGAATGACCTTAGGATTGTTTACACTACAACTCCACTAATGTCAGTAACCCTACTGGTTGTGTGTATGTGTGTGTGGGGGGGGGTCAGTTTTTCTGTGACTCTTGTGTTGTTTTTTTTCTCCCCTGAGATGAGTTTTCTGGTGGTCTTGGGTCAATAAGGGGGTGATGTGGAGTAAAACAAGGAATTTGTGTGTTCTCAGGAAATCATTTTTCCCAGTCTCAAAAAATATATGTATAAAATTATGTTGATTGCTGCTTTTTAGGAATAACCTTTCAACTGACCAGGAAAGAGAAAGATCCTTTTTTGTTGACCCTTGAACGTGGGGCGGAGAATTCAGAGTTACTTTCGCTCTATCAGGAAGAAACGCAGAGAAGGCATCGGGGGTTTATGAGGGCTGATTGGCGTGCCAGGCTGCGGGGGTTTGTTTATATCTGTGCAGACACTCCGTGACCCTGGCAGTCATGGCAGGTACGATTGTGCAACAAAAGGAAGCCCCATGGGTCTGTTGTGCAATGGGCGTGCAAGAGAGGCCAGGAGCCTGCCGCAGAGACCCACGCCCAGCCTGGCAGCCGGGGCCGCCTCCATCCTGTTACCCTCTGACCGAGTCTGGCCCCATCTTGAGGATTCGTCTCCATTGTAAAATTGCTTCTCTCCTTTAAAAACTCCCTACTTAGCTGGGTGTGTGGGCGCATGGCTGTCATCCTAGAACTTGGAAGGCTGAAATAGGAGGATCACGGGTTCAAGGACAGCCTCAGCAACAGCAGTAGGGAGACCCTCAGCAACTTAGTGGGACCCTGTTTTAAAATAAATTAAAATAAGCCGGGTGTGGTGGCGCACGTTTGTAATCCCGGCATTTGGGAGACTGAGACCGGAGGATCCAGGTTCGCCACCAGCCTCAGCTACCTAGTGAGGCACTCCGCAACTTAGTGAGACCCGGTTTCAAAATAAAGAATAAAAAATAGGGCTGGGGGTATAGCTTGGAGGTAGAATGCCCCTGAGTTCAATCCCCAGTACCACAAAAAAAAATAAAATAAAATAAATTAAAAAATAAATAAATAAAATAGGGCTGGGGTTGTAGCTCAGAGGTAGAATACCCCTGGGTTCAATCCCCAGTAAACCCCCTATACACACAAATGCCACAAAAAAAAAAAAAAAAAATCAACTCCTCACTTATTCAGTAGCATTGTTAGGGGCCCATAGATTATTCTAGATTATTTTCACTACAACAGAACATAAAAGGACGAGGCTGTGGCGCAAAGCTTGGGCTCCGAGTGGTCCCTGAGTAAGCTTGTCATGTGGAGTCCACAGGTCTGGCGGGAGGGCCAACAAGGGGACACGTTGGCTCACCACCTGCGGGCTGTCAGCCGCCGTGCTAATTGTTGGGTTGACCTGGGAGTTTGTGTCTGCTTTCGTTCTGTGTTTCTGAGAAAACTAGGGTCCCTTTGGGGATAGCAGGACTGGCAAGCGATGCCAAACAAGAAAATCAGCAAGGCCGGGAGGAGCACGTGGCCTCCCCGGGGCATGCCGCTGAGCCCCAGCTCGTTCATTACGACTGAAGGGCTAGCGCCGTCTAGAACTGCCCAGGCCGAAGGCTCATCCCAGCAAAAAAGAAAAGAAGGGAGTGTCCACCCCTGCTCAGAGGTGAGCAGGAAGAAGTCAGCCCAGGGCAGATGGAGACCACACCCGAAAATGCAGGGGCTGGGGCTCTGGCCACATCCGGGTCTCTGCAGCAGAAGCAACTCCATTTGGAGACAGCCAGACAAATGGGATCCCGGAGCCGGCCCCACTCACGCGGCCAGACTTACAGATCAGCCTCAAACCTTCCTCTACCTGC
>PVLC010033773.1:0-17340 GCA_004027655.1 Graphiurus murinus | reverse complement strand
AAAAAAAAAAAAAAAAAAAAAAAAAAAAAAAAAAAAAAAAAAAAAAAAAAAAAAAAAATTGAAGCAAATGAAACATACCTCCAGAGGAGAGGAAGAAAGAGTCAACATGATATGGGAAAGAGATATAGTCAGAGCCATGGAAATATTATTAGTTAAGAATTTAGACTTAGGCCGGGCATGGTGGCGCATGCTTGTAATCCCAGCATTCGGGAGGCTGAGACCAGAGGATCCGGGTTCACGGCCAGCCTCAGCTACCTAGCGAGGCACTCCGCAACTTAGTGAGACTCGGTTTCAAAATAAAGAATGAAAAATAGGGCTGGGGGTGTAGCTGGGAGGTAGAATGCCCCTGAGTTCAATCCTCAGTACCTCAAAAAAAAAAAAAAAAAAAAAAGAATTTAGACTTAGGATAGAAGAAAAAGGAATTCCTGCTCCCTCCCCTAGCTGCCAGTGTGCTGACAATTAGCAGAGAAGGTAAGCAGAGAGAGCTTGCAAATCAATTGAGGCCAGCTCCTCCCTTATGCAAGCCAGAGACTGGAGCCGCAGGGATCTTCTCTAGACCTAAATAAGGCAGCGCCAGCCTGGTCAGGCCTTGAGACAGGGCCTTGAGTTCATGCGCTGTTCCTACTTTTGGTACCATGCTCCTGCTAGGTAAAAGTGTAATAAATCTCACATTTCCTTTTTTTTCCCTTCCCAAAGTTAAGTGACCAACTGTATATAAGGGTTGGAATCTCTTTATTTGGGGCCCAGAAAGCAAGAAATTACTTGGTCTGGGTCATCAGCTGCTGATTAAAGGAAGACCTGCTTATCCTACTTTTGGCCTCCAGAGTTTTCTTTTGTCTCTGAGACTAGGCTTGTGGGGAGCACTCTCCTGCAACAAACACAGCTTCAGATCGCTGGCAAACAGACTGGAGGTAGAGCTGCTTCTGAGCGCTCTGTCTCTTCCCTGTATCAATAACAACCATCAGTTTGTCTTCTGCCTCTGGATTCCAAGAATGGATGCCCAATTCAGGCCCTCTTCACACCAGACAAATCTACTGTAAAGTGCTCCTTGTGGCTCCTTTGTACACATTCTCCCCACCCAGTTGCCTGAAGATCCTTTAAATCATGTTCTAGCCACTTCACAGGCCTCCTTAGCAAATGCATTGCTAATTACCCTCTAGACCGAGGCTGGAGTTTCCGAGTTCCTGGGTAAATTCAGCTCTCTTTACAGTCTCTCTATGATAACACTCATTTACCATTTTGGTATTTCTGCTCTTTATTTTACCGCACCTTGCAAATGTCCATCTCTCTATCTTGTGTTGTCTGTCCTGGTATCTACATGCATATGTAATGGAGGAAGAATTTTTTTGTTTGTTTGGTACTTGGGATCAACGCAGGAGTGTTCAACTTCTTAGCTACATCTGTAGCCCTGTTTCATGTTTTATTTTGAAACAGGATCCCCCTAAATTGCTGAGGCTGGCCTCAAACTGTGATCTTCATGTCTTGGCCTCCCAAGCACTGGGATTACAGACATGCTCTACTACACCTGGCCTTCCCTATCCCTAAAATCAGTTAAAACACCAAAACTTTGCAGTGTACAGTGGCAGGCATTTGTAGTCCCAGCTACTTACGACCCTGAGGTTCAAGGATTGCTTAAGTCTAGGACTTTGAGACCAGCCTGGCAATGGAAGATGACCCAATCTCCAAGACAAAACAAAGTAAAACAAAAGAAAACACCAAAATCTTTGTGACCTGTCATGGCAGCACTTCAGTTAGGTACCATGATAATAATGTATTAGATTTGGCTGCAGTAGTGCATGGCTGTAATCCCAGTACCTGGGAGGCTGGAACAGGAGTATCACAAGTTCAAGGACAACCTTAGCAACTTAGAAGGGCCCTGTCTCAAAATAAAAATACGGCTGGGGGTGTAGTTTGGAGGTAGAATGCTTCTGGGTTTGATCCCCAGTGCTGAAAACAATGAGGAGGAGTAGGAGGAGGAGGAGGAGGAGGAGGAGGAGGAGGAGGAGGAGGAGTTAGTATTGTACTTTCTTGTCTCCCTTCTCCTTTCCCCTAATCCCATTGGACTATACACTTGTTGATGACAGTGTCTTATCAAAATATCCATGAATTCTCAAAACATTCAGCCCAATTCTTTTCGCTCTGCAAGTATTTACATGATGACATTGGGTCTATAAGGTAATCATTATGGCATTCGACTATGAGTAAAGCATTCATTTACTCATTTTTCAACAAAACCTTATAAACAGAAGCCATGGGAATAGAGATCTAAGATATGCTTGTTGAGTTAATAAACCAAGCCCCCTGTTGGCCATTTCATAGGAGACAGATGAGTGGAGATATAAACCAGGGTCAGGTCCTGCCCTCAGGGTACTCATGCTATGGTCAGGGAGTCGGGTGTGTGCACAAGGAAGAGGGCGAGGGTGGAGATGGAGAATTTGTGATGTTGACTGCACTGTGTGAACGTGGCAGGAGACAGAGTCAGGCTCCCCAGGTGCATTTCATCCTTATCAACACCCTGTGAGAAGTGCCCCCCAGAAAGTCTCTGTCCAGCAGAGGCCTCTGGACCAAGGGCTGGTCCTCCATGACCCTGCACAGGACTCATACTGCCCTGTCTGGAGATGATCTACCTGTCTTCCTTTTTGGCAAATTGACCCCAAGTGCACATCCTTCCTGGTGTGACCTTGACGAGTGACCTGATTTCTTTCCCCAGCTCTATCACCAGTGACACGGAGGAGGACACCCAGGCTCCAAAAGAAGACATGTTTTCCTTCTTCTACAGGAAGAGCTAAACCCAAGGTGCCTTGTTCCACAAACTACACTACCAGTTCCTCTGTTCCATGGGCTGGAATACTCGCATTTCCCAGGAGGATTGTGAGGAGACGGGTGGCCTGTGGGGACTTTGGGACTGAAGGGGTGGGTTGGATTAGAGAGGCAGGGAATGTGGGGGTGGCTGGTGAGATCTGGGGATGAGAAAGAACTGGAGGCTGCACAGGGACAGAAGGTCTTCCTGGACAGCCATCATCTTTTCTGAGGCTGGTTTTCTTTGCAGATGCAAGCTTATGATCCTGGGCTCTGGGTGTGGAGCCGGGATCGCACCCTCCTTCCTAGATCTCCAGGGACCATGGAGGCCTGAGGTCATCGGCTCAATGGAAGGTATGAACATGGGTAGAAGTGCAGATGTGAAGTAACTAGAAAGGACCAAGGTGCATTAAGTGCAAGGCTCCTCCCCCAGGTGAATCACCTGATAGCCTTGCCATGGAGCAGAGCTCTGGGCCTTACTTTGGATCTATTAAAAACTTTTGGAGTAAGCCGGGCATGGTGGTGCAGATCCGGTTTCAAAATAAAGAACAAAAAATAGGGCTGGAGCCGGGTGTGGTGGTGCATGCTTGTAATCCCAGCATTCGGGAGGCTGAGACCGGAGGATCCGGGTTCGCGGCCAGCCTCAGCTACCTAGTGAGGCACTCCGCAACTTAGTGAGACTCGATTTCAAAATAAAGAATAAAAAATAGGGCTGGGGGTATAGCTTAGAGGTAGAATGCCTCTGAGTTCAATCCCCAGTACGCAAAAAAAAAAAAAAAAAAAAAAAATAGGGCTTGGGGTATAGCTCAAAGGTAGAACACCCCTGAGTTCAATCTCCAGTACCGCAAATATACATATATAATAGGGCTGGGGGTAGAATGCCCTTGGGTTCAATCCCCAGTACTGAAAAAAAAAATTGGAGTAGGATGTCAGTAAACTCTAAGGGTCAAAACTGAATATAATGACTCAAGGCTGGGCTTAAGAATGAAGGGTTAGAGATAAATTCGAATTTGTAAGCTGGTTTAAACTCTAGTTAGAACTGACTTAGGGTACACTTCATCTTCATGTTTAGCGAATGACAGTCACAAATTCTGACAATTCCTCTCTCTTCCTTCCAGATCTCTGGACCTGGAGTGATGCTCATTTTCAACACAATGTCAAAGGGGTCACAGTGGTATCCGAACCGGACGTGGTGGCACACTCTTGTAATCCCAGTACTTGAGAGGCTGAGACCGGAGGATCTGGATTCTCAGCCAGCCTCAAGCTACTTAGTGAGGCCCTCTGCAACTTAGTGAGACCCTGTTTCAAAATAAAGACTAAAAAATAGGACTGGGGGTGTAGCTTGGTGGTAGAATGTCCCTGGGTTCAATTCCCAGTACTGCAAAACAAAACAAAACAAAAAAACAGTGATATCCATGAGGAAAGAAAAGAGAAGTGTTTTGTATGGTTAATTTAGAAAGACCCAGACTGTTCTAGAAGAATCTGCATAGTTACCATGTCATCCTCCTGGAAGCTGGGAGGGACGATGAGAAGCCAGGGTGCTTTCTGCCTCCATTCTTTCTAAGGCACTCCTTCAATCTTAGTGTGTTGAATTCATATCTTCCCTGAGGTAGATGATGGACGAGGTCTTTTTTTTTTTTTGGTACAATTTGTTGCTACAGTCTAGGACCATTGGAATGGGACATTGTTAGAGCTTAGAGTGGGAGGGAATTACTTTTAAAACATAACATTGGAGCTATAGCATTGTTATAGAAAGCTTTAGTATATATAACAAAAGTTGCTTATTTTCAACATGTTGGTCATAGAATTGTTAGTATTTTAAGATTATTAAGTTAATATAACTAATTAAACACATTAATGGATTATCTTAACTAGTTTTGAGATAATCATAGTTTTAAAAGCATGTTGTTCCTAATTAGTTTTGTGATAGGTGTTATACCTGTTATATGTAAAAAAAATTTCACTATTAAGAGAAAATATTTTGATCTCTTATAGTTATCTATTATACTTAAAGCTTTGTGATACTACCTTAACTTCTTGCTAACATAGTATCTTTTTTTTTTTTTTTTTTGCGGTACTAGGGATTGAACTCAGGGGCGTTCTACCTCCGAGTTATATCCCCAGCCCTATTTTTATTCTTTATTTTGAAACCGGGTCTCACTAAGTTGTGAAGTGCCTCACTAGGTAGCTGAGGCTGGCCGTGAACCTGGATCCTCCAGTCTCAGCCTCCCGAATGCTGGGATTACAAGTGTGCGCCACCACGCCCGGCTCATAGTATCTATTTGATGTGAAGTCTTCATTACTTTTTAACTTGCTCTGATATGTCTTTCTGTTATTTTAAAGAGGATGTGTACTTTAACAGAGCACCTATGCTACCATCTTTGAAAGAGCAACAGTGCAATGCCTCTCTTGGGGAAACATAATAAAGAGGAACTGTCTTCTCTTCATGATGCCTGTAACCATGTCAGTCTAGGTTGCTTGTTTGCTGTCAAATGATATTGCTGTTTAACAGGGTTAACAGGGTTCTGGGTTTTGGGGTTTTTAAAATTAATTTATTATTTTTTTTACCAAAGTTCCCAACTTTGAAAAGGAATCCTGAATTATATTTCATGTAGGAAAAATAGAAAAGATGGCAAAGCCTAAGCTAGACACTTGAAGGAGGAAACACAGGGGAAACTTTCAGGGAGTAAAACAAGGAAGAACAGAAAGAAAGAAGCAAATTAGCTAGACATGGTGGTACACACCTATAATCTCAACCCTTGGAAGGCTGAGAAAGGAGTATCATAGGCTCGAGACCAGCCTCAGCAACTTAGCAAGACTCTCAGCAACTTAGTGAGACCCTGTTTCGAAGGTAGAATGCTCCTGGGTTTAATCCCCAGTAACACACACACACACACACACACACACACACACACACACACACGGTTGGGGGTATAGGTCAGAGGTAGAATGCCCCTGGGTTCAATCCCTAGGATAACAAAAAAAATCTATACATCTAAATCTCCATATATGTAAATAAAAATGAAAGGAAGGAAGGAAATTGTATGGGTGCCTGGATAATAATCCTAAATGCCAAATGAAGAATGGCATCTCAATAACACACAGGCAAGTGCAATGCTGGCTGGTTCAGCCATCATGGGAGTCTTTATACAATGGAAGGAAAATCCAGGGGGTGAGATGAAATAGAGATAACTGAAAAGAAATGAGGGTCCTGGAGCAGGTTCTGAGAAAAAGGAGATGACAGGCAGAGCCCAAGCTGCTAAATAGATAGGCTTGGAGAGGAAGGAGTGGACAGCGTGGGCACTGAACAATGCAGGAACGCATCATGGGAGGCAGAGCATCAGAATAGGGGAGCGGCTGGGGAAGGAGCCCTGGAAGCAGAGTATGAGCCAGAAGCAAAGCAAAAGGACAAGGAGGCAGACAAAGGGGCAACAGCTTCTGAGGAAAAGAGCCACTGATAGGATGGAATGGGGTTCGAGAGGAGATGGGAACAATGTTAAAGGTCTGGGAAGGACTGGAATATAGAATGAACTTAAAGATTGATGGATGAGTGAGAGAGGCATGGGTGTTGAGTGAGTGGAGCAACTAAAGAGATGAAAGTTCCCATGAAGGCAGAAGCCGTTAAAGAGGTGCCTCCGCCATGGTGGTTCGTGCCTGTGATCCTATTTGTGAGGCTGAGACAGGATGATCACAGGTTCAAGGCCAGCCTCAGCAACTCATCAAGACCCTTACCAACTCATCAAGACCCTGTTTAAAAAAAAAAAAAAAAAAAAAAAAAACTTTTTTTAAAGGGCTGGGGGGTATAGCTCAGAGATAGAAGGCCTCTTGGGTCAGTCTCCAGTGACAATAACAACAACATCTAAGACAGGACCCATGCAAAGCAATTCTGATGTTAATCGCCTGCCTTGATGTGAAATGCCACAGGTTAAGGCCACAGGCCCCTACTCTTTTCACTTAGAACAACCAGCTTCAAGCTTGGGGCTTCTGACCAACTGGCTGTAAATTTGGTGACTCCTATGACCCCCTCAGCTTTCATAATTCTCTAGAACAACTCACTGAACTTAGAAAAGCATGATACCTACCATTACTGGTTTGTTATGATAGAAAAGGACACAAATTGGGAGCAGCCAAAAGAAGACACACATGGCCTGAGCTCTGGAAAGTTCCCATATGGTTAGCATTTGTGTCCTCTGGATACATGATTCTCCCAGGACTTTGCTGTGTGTCAGCAAAGACGGAAGCTCACCTGGATCTTGCTGTCCTTGTGTGTGTGTGTGTGTGTGTGTGTGTGAAACTGGGGATTGAAACCAGGGGCACTCTACCTCTGAGCTACACCCCCACACCTACTTTATTTTTCACTACAAAACAGGGTGTTGCTACTTGCCAAGAGTGGCTGTGAACCTGTAATTCTCCTGTCTCAGCCTCTCAAGTACTGGGATCACAGGCATGTGCCGCTGTGTCTGGCACAGTGTCCTGAGTTTTTATTGGCATTTCATTAACTATTTGTCAGGAGAGGGATGAATAGAGAAATAAACCAGGCTCAGGTTCTACCCTCTGGTACTTACCATGTGGTGGGAGTCCTGTGTGCACACATGCTAGAAACTGAAGGGAAGTGGGTGAGTATGCAGACCGGGACAATCGTAAAGTCCACTGCAGGCTGTCCAGTTGGCTTTGTCAAGGTGAGCTGTGTCCTTCAGAAGTTTCTGACCAGTGGTGCTCTCTCCTGGAACCGTAGCAACACTAGGCAGGAAAGAAAGGAAGAAAAAGTCTCAGCGCCCACCAGAAATCTGCATTCCGGTGCCCTCAGCATATCCCAGGAGGAGGACTAGGGCTGTATTTACCATATGTCGATGTGCCACGCGGCTTAGGCACCTTCATAAAGCTTCAGAAAGCACTGCTCCAGACCAGAGCATCAGCACTGCCTGAGAGCTTGATAGAAACACTCACCCCTAGCCGGGTGTGGTGGCGCACACTTGTAATCCCAGCATTCAGGAGGCTGAGACCAGAGGATCTGGGTTCTTGGCCAGCCTCAGCTACCTAGTGAGGCCCTCCACAACTTAGTGAGACTCGGTTTCAAAATAAAGAATAAAAAATAGGGCTGGGGGTGTAGCTCGGAGGTAGAATGCCCCTAAGTTCAATCCCCAGTACCGCAAAAAAAAAAAAAAAAAAAAAAAAAAAAAGAAACACTCACCCTTGAGCCTGGTGTGGTAGCCCACACTTGTAATCTCAGTACTTGTGAGGCTTAGACCGGAGGATCCGGGTTCAAGGCCAGCCTTAGCTACTTCGTGAGGCTCTCCAGAACTTAGTGAGACCCTGTTTCAAAATAAAGAATAAAAAATAGGACTGGGGGTGTAGCTCGGAGGTAAAATGCCCCTGGGTTCTATCCCCAATACCGAAAAACAAACAAACAAAAAACGCTCACCCTCCAGAGGTGAATGGATAAAGGAAATGTGGGATATACACACGATGGAATTCTACTCAGCCATAAAAAACAAAATTGTGTTATTTGCAGGAAAATGAATGGAATTGGAGAATATTATGATAATTGAGCTCAGCCAGTCTCAGAACGTCAAGGGTCGAATGATTTCTCTCATATGTGGAAGCTAGAGAGAAAATAGGAAACAAAAGGGATTTTTAAATAATGTGGAGAGCCGGGCGTGGTGGCGCACACTTGTAATCCCAGTACTTGGGAGGCTGAGACAGGAGGATCGCAGGCTCTTGGCCAGCCTCAGCAACTTAGTGAGGCTCTCTGCAACTTAGTGAGACCCTGTTTCAAACTAAAAAACTAAAAAACAAATAAATAGGGCTGGAGGTATAGCTGAGAGGTAGAATGCCCCTGTGGTGATCTCTAGTACAAAAAAAAAAAAAAAAAAAAAAAAAAAAAAAAAAGAGGGGGGGGGGGAAAAAAGAAGGAAAGAAACCCCCGGTGGGAACAAAAAAAAAAAAAAAAAAAAAAAAAAAAAAAAAAATCACAATAGTGTGGAGAAAGACCAGTAGAATAGTGGACGGAGATTGGTGGAGGGAGCCGGAAGGGGAAAAAGGAGGATTGAGAAGGAAACAGTTCAAATAATATTATGACAATATATGGAGGTTTTACTACCAATTTTGCTAACATATATGGGGAGGGAAGAGAAGAGCCCAGGGCAGGATATGGAAGGAAATACACCAAGAGCTGTGTGCATGTATGTTTGTATCACACGAACCTCACTATGATGTGTAATTGCAATGCACTAATAATATATATTATATACATGCCAGCGTGGTGGTGCACATCTGTAATCCCATTAGTTGGGAGGCTGAGACAGGAGGATCATAAGTTTGAAGCCAGACTCAGCAACTTAGTAAGACTTTGTTTTTCAAAATAAAAAGTTTAAAATTCTTGGAGTATAGCTCAGAGGTAGAATGCCCCTGGGTTCCACCCCCAGTTTCTCTTTCTCTCTCTCTCTCTCTCTCTCTCCAAAAAAAAAAAAAAAAAAAATCTCTTTCCCCTGCTCAGAACTCCTGAACCAGAACCCCCGGAACTCCCGGTGACCCCCTCCCCCATGCTCTTCCTAACAAGCCCTCCAGAGATTTGATGCCCACGGAGCCCAGCGCCTTCACTGCTGCGGCGCCTCCTCTCTCCCCCAGCGTTCACCCGGGGCCGCCCACTCCATGCCCGAGGGTTCCTTCTGGTGGCAGAAGCAGCGCGGGGCTTTGCCCTGCAGCTGGAGTGCCCGAGAATCAGTGCTCCCAGGACTCCCAGAGTGACTGCATGTCCCAGTTCTGTAGCTCTCACTGGAATAGCTCTGAGACACGCTGTCTCCTAAGGATTCCCCAAACTGAGGCCGACTGCGGGCGCGAGCTGATCGCTGAGGAGCAGCCGAGAGCCCCCTGGGTAGGCAAGCCATGTCCACATCACTGTGTTGTCTGTGGCCCGCGCAGGCGCGTTTGCACCGCACTTCACAGTCTGAGCGCTCACTCACCGGAACTGAGGAGGTAGGGGCTGATGAGCCCATTTTTCAGGAGAAGGAGTTCTCCACAAGGGCCCCAGCGGGGCAGAGCCAGACCCCAAAACCAAGAATGCCAGGGGGCAGGCGTCCCAGGGGCCCTCCTTGGGCTCTGTCACCAAAGCAGGGCCCATAGCACTGTCACCCACCACCCACGGCCAGCGCTGCCCAGGGCGCTTGGTGCCTGCTCTCCTCCTGCGGGTTCTAGGAGGGACAGGATACGCCCTGTCCAACCCGAGCGCTGTGGGCAAATGGGCTGCGAGCTCCCTCCCCGCCACATCTAGGCCCCTGCAGGTCCCCCTCCCTGACTCAGAATGGGTGAGCTCCCGGAAGGACCACCCCCTCCTCACAATGACAGGACCAGGACTCCCTGCTAAGACGATGCCAAACTGGAGTCCACTGGAAGGAACTCTGAAGGGAATGAGTGGACCCTCCTGCCTCCTGGGGGACTGCAATCCAGAGATGGGGTACCAGCAGAGAGGCCCCCCCACTGCTGGAACTGGGGTGTGTCCTGGGCAGTGACGCGTTCATCTCAGTCCTGAGAAAGGACCAGTGGGACAGGCAGAGGCCTCAGAACACACAGCCCCACCACAGCCCAGCCTGCAGCGGCCAAGGGTCCAGCCCAGGCAGGACCGAGCAGTGGGCGTTCCTGGCAGGAGGCTCTGGCTGTGCCGAAGCGGGTTGAGTCCAACCGCACCTGCCATGAGCGGAACCGGCCAATGTTCCTAGTCAATGCAGCTGCCTGCTCCGAAAACCAGATGCCACCAGAGAGCCACACGCTCCAGGGAAAAATACACACACACACACACACACACACACACCAAAACACACACATATACAACCTACCACCTCACCACAATGCACATCCAGGCACACCACCACACATGCACACACCACAACACACATACACACACCATACCACACCCACTACACATGTACACACACATATACATCACACACACACACACACCCTGCACCACACTGCACACATACTATGCCACACCACATACACATGCTACAACACACACACACACACATACATACCATACCACCCCACACCACATATACCTACACACACACATATACACAGCACTCCACACATACACACACTACACCACACTGTACACATACCACACCACACACACATGTATGCATACACACACAACACACACACATACCACACCATACCACACATACACACACACACCACTACACATGCATGCACACACACACACTTGGGCTTCACAGAGCCAAAACACTACCCACACATCTAAGAATAGCCACGCTCCAAACACAGACTGATTGATTTGTTCCCCTCTGAGGCTTTTCTTGGAAAGAAATGAAATCTTGGCTGCACCTCGGAGCTGATCACTCTAGAATACTGAGTGCAGAGACTGTGTGTGTGTGTGGGGGGGGTCCTCTTCTTTAAGAGAGGATCTTGAGCAATCACAAAACTTCGACCATAACCAATGTCCACGGAGACCACTGGAGGAGAGGTTGCCGAGCAACAGGATATTCAGAGGGCATGGAGCATCGCCCCAGGGTTATCTCACAGGTCCCTCTGATCAGTCCAGCATCACCAGAAGCAGGTCAACCAGATGTCCCGTGTGATGCATAAGAAATACACTACATAGTCTATGATGTTTCTTGCTCTTCTGGCCAGAAATGCTAATTCTAATCACACCCCTATAATAAAGTGGTGCTAATATGGGTTCTCGTGCCACACACAAGTGGCTAATTGCATATAAATTCATTAAAAATAAATCGAAGCATGTCTGTGGCCCAGCTACTTGGTAGGCTGAGGCAGGAAGGTCATCTGGGCTCATGAGTTTGAGACTGTCCTGGGCAACATAGTGAGACCCTGTCAAAATAATAAATGGATATTAATTGGGGGGGGGCTGCTGGAAATTGAATCCAGGAACATTTTATTTCTGAGCTACACCCCCAGTTCTTTTTTATTTCTTTCTGTGTGTGTGTGTGTGTGTGTGTGTGTGTGTGTGTGTGGTACCAGGGATTCAACCCAGGAGCATTCTACCTCTGAGCTACACCCCAGCACTCTTTTTTTATTTTTTTTCAGTACTGGGGATTGAACTCAGGGGCATTCTACCTCCGAGCTACACCCCCAGACCTATTTTTTAGTCTTTATTTTGAAACAGGGTCTCACTAAGTTGCGGAGGGCCTCACTAAGTAGCTGAGACTGGCCATGAACCCGGATCCTCCGGTCTCAGCCTCCCAAGTACTAGGATTACAAGCATGTGCCACCATGCCTGGCTTAAAGTTACATTTAAAATTACATTCCTGAGTCCCACTAGACACATTTCAAGTAGCACTAGGAATGACTTCTAGATCCATCAGAGTGATTGTGGTACTGAGGTTATGGAAGAAATTGTCCTTGACAGTAAGGGAGGTGTAACTAAGTAATATCACTGGGGATTTGTCTTAGCACACTTAGAAATAAAGCAAAGAGATGAAAGAGATGAGCCAAATGTTAGTAATTGTCCATTTTAGGCTATGGGAGTTAGAGGTTTACTATACTACTCTCTATACTTTCATGAGTGAAAGTTTTCACAATCAATAGTAATGTAAGGGTAGGCATGGTGGCACACTACTGTCATCCTAGTACTTGGGACTCTGAGACAGGAAGAGTTCAGGTTCAAGGCCAGCCTTAGCAACTTTGCCAGATCCTCAGTAACTTAGCAACACCCTGTTTCAAAATAAAAAAATAAAAGGGAGCCGGGCATGGTGGCACACGCTTGTAATTCCAGTACTTGAGAGGCTGAGAGGAGGAACACTGGTTCGCAGCCAGCCTCAGCTATTTAGTGAGGCCCTCTGCAACTTAGTGAGACCCTGTTTCAAAATAAGGAATAAAAAAATAGGGCCGAGGGTGTAGCTTGGAGGTAGAATACCTCTAGATTCAATCCCCAGTACCACGAAAAAAAAAATAAATAAATAAAAGAGTAAAATTGGGCTGGAGGTGTAGCTTGGAGGTAGAATGCCTCTGGGTTCCATCTCCAGTACAATAAGAAAGAAAGAAAGAAAGAAAGAAAGAAAGAAAGAAAGAAAGAAAGAAAGAAAGAAAGAAAGCTAATGGTATAGCTCCAAAGTACAATTTCCCTAAATTCAATTTCCAGAACCAAAAAACCAGTAGCATAATATTTGGGTAATCTCAAAATGCCCCCTCCCTCCCACACACATAGTGCTACCAAATAAAATGGTAACATTAAGGGAAGAAACCAACCAGCCTGGATGCTTTAGAAACGTGAGGCCCTGAAAAACAGGGAGGCAGGAGAGGCGTTCTGGTTACAGGAAGCCAAAGAGGGTGACTGACAATGCAAGAGCCCAGGTGGGATCCTGGGTCAGAAGAAATGGCCTTGGGTGGGGGTGGGGAACAACTGGGACAGCTCTTGGGGCAGTGAGAAAAATCCCCAAATGGACTCTGCATTGGTATTATCGACTCAATGCCTGTGCCCCACTCACCCCCATATTCTTATGTTGCAAGCCTGAACGTGATAGTATTGGGGTGGGGGTGGGGCAGCCTTTGGGAGGGATGAGGTCAGGAAGGCAGAGCTCTGATGAATGGGATTTGTGCCCTTTTAAAGAGATGCCAGAGAGCTCTCTCGCCCTTTCTGCCATCTGCAACTGAGACAGAATCTGATCATGCTGGGACTCGGATCTGAGACTTGTAGCCTCCAAAACTTTGAGAAATAAGTTTCTAGGGTTTTTTTTTTGGGGGGGGGGATAATGGGACTAGAGATTGAACCCAGGGGCATTCAACCGCTGAGCTATATCCCCAGCTATTTTAATTTTTTATTTTGAAACGAAGTCTTGCTAAGTTGCTGAGGCTGGCCTCAAACCTGTGATCCTGTTTCAGCTCCCCAAGTACTGAGATTACAGGTGTGTGGCATTTCTGTTGTTTATAAACTACTAGATATGTGGTATTTTGTAATAGCAACCCAAATAGGCTTAGACAATTTAATAATAATGTTGCATGGATACTCATTTTTATTTTTATTTTTCTAGCACTTAATAAATCACTTGCTAGTGTTACCATTTTCAGCTAAGATTTTTGAACATTTTGTTTTGTTTTGTTTTGCGGTACTGGAGATTGAACTCAGGGGCATTCTACCTCTGAGCAACACCCCCAGCCCTATTTTTTATTCTTTATTTTGAAACAGGGTCTCACTAAGTTTCGAGGGCCTCATTAAGCAGCTGAGGCTGGCTGCGAACTCGAATCCTCCAGTCTCAGCCTCCCAAATACTGGGATTTTACAAGTGTGCGCCACCACACCTGGCTTGAACAATTTTTAATTGTGGTAAAATACACATAAAATTTACCTTCTTAAACTTATGTGTGCGCTCACATGTGTGTGGTGCTGGGGATTGGGGGATTGAGCCCAGGGGCACTCTACCTTCAAACTACATCCCCAGCCCTATTTTTTATTTTGAAATAGGGTCTCACTAAATTGCTGAGGCTAGTCTTGAACCTGTGGTCCTCCTGTCTCAGCCTCCCAAGATTCCAGGTGTGTGCTGCCACTTTCACGTGTCCAGTCCAGCACTTACGCAGCCATCGCCACCGTCCATCTCCAGAACGTTTTCATCTTCCTAAACTGAAACTATGTCCTCAATAAACACTCCCTGCTCTTCCCTCCTCAGCTCCCGGCATCCATGATTCTACCTTCTATCTATGGATTTGCCTCTTCTACTCACAAATTTCACTGAATGTAATATCTTCAAGGCTCATATGTTTCATTCGAGTCGTAGCATCTATTAGCATCTGTGGTGTGGTGTGGTATGGTATGTGTGTGTGTGTGTGTGTGTGTGTGTGTGTGTGTGTGTGTGTGTATGTATGTGTGTGTGTATTTGGTGGTGGAGGGGTTTGCTGGGGATTGAACCCAGGGGCATTCTACCTGTGAGCAACACCCCCAGCCTCCTCATTTATTTTTATTTTTTTCAAAGTGCATAATTATAAAATAGCTTTCTTAGAATCTGGGCATGGTGGCACAAGCTTATAATCCCAGTACTTGGGAGGTTGAGACAGGAGTGAGACAGGAAGATCGCAGGTTGCGGCCAGCCTCAGCAACTTAGTGAGTCCCTCCACAGCTTAGTGAGACCCTGTTTCAAAACTAAAACATAAAATAGGGCTGGATGTGTAGCTTAGAGGTAGAATGCCCCTGGGTTCAATCCCCAGTACCACAAAATAAAATAATAAAAAAACTTTCTTAAATTTTTAAATATTTTGAAACAGGATCTAAGTTGCTGAGTCTCTCTAAATTGTTGCAACTGGCCTTGAACCTGCAATCCTCTTGTCCCAGCCTCCCAAGTACTGGGACTGCAGGTGTGTACCACCACAACCAGCTGGGGTTTCTTTTACTTATAACCAAAAGTCCTAAATTCACTCCCAGGCCTCTCCTTAGGGCATTCAAACAGAACTAGTACCCAAATTCCTGCACATTTAGTTTCATGGTATCATTAAGAGACTGAGTCCTGCCCTAGACCATACACTTCTGGGGTGGGGTGGGGGGGGCTCTGCATCCAACCCCCACGCCCACCCCAGCCCCTGGCTCTCCATGAAGCTCCCAAATGGATGGGTGAGCCAACTAACCAGCTGTGGGGCGTGGGGCGTGGCCAAGTCCGGGACGGCCACACAGAACACGCGGGCCCCTCGGGATACTCAGGGGTCTGAGGTGCCCCAGTCCACCCTGCTCCAATCAGCTGCACCATCCCTGCTCACGTGCCAGGGCTGGAGTTGAGGCGCCTGGAGGCCCGGGGCTTGGGGCAAGCTGGATAGCCAGGTGTGGTGGTGCTCGCCTGCAAGCCCAGCTTCTCTGGAGGCAGACGCTGGAGGATCTCTTGAGCCCAGGCATTTGAGACCAGCCTCCAAAAATAAAGGGCAGTGATGTACACTGTAATCCCAGTACTTGGGAAGCTGAGATGGGAGGATTGCAGGTTCAAGGCCAGCCTCAACTACTTAGCAAGACCCTGTTTCAAAATAAAAAAGGCTAGGGGTGTGGCTCAGAGGTAGAATACGCCTGGGTTCAATCCCCAATACCAAAACATAAAGACTAAAGGAAGCAGTTGGGCGTGGTGACTTGTAATACCAGTATAATTGGGTATCTGAGACAGGAGTACAGGTTTGAGGCCAGCCTCAGAAACTTAGCAAGACTCTGTTTAAAAGTAAAAAATAAAAATGGTTAGTGTATAGTTCAGGGGTGGAATGTCCCTGGGTTCAACCTCTAGTTATAAATAAATATATATGGAGCATTAAGCCATGATGTACTGGTGCTGAAGGACAGCTCCCCAGCAAGGCACAGTAGCAACCCTCCCATGCTGCATGGCATGGGCCCATCACTTAGTTGGCACCTACTGTATGCCTGTGCGAGCATTTCCTCACATCTCCCTAAGGCTCCTAGGAAGGCATCATGATCCCTGTTCGGCCCATCCCTACGCCTCCTGCCCTCGCCGGGCCACATTCCTGCAGGAAGTTCTCCCACGACGTCTTCTACGTGGTCTACTTCCCACACACACTAAAGTGAGCTGAAAGAGGTCAGGGGCAGGGGGTTGCCTTGCACAGCCCTAGGACCCTGCCTGGCAAGTCACAGGCACTCGGCAGCAATTGACGTTATAAGCACGTGGAATAAAGACTTATATTCGGTGCCCCCAAGTGTGCAGCGTGAGGGCACCCCCAGCCCTATTTTTTATTCTTTATTTTGAAGCAGGGTCTCACTAAGCAATGGACACTGGGATTCGAGAGCTTCCAGGTTAGTGAACACTTACCACCAGGGGGTGGCGCATCCCAGTTCTGCAGGGTCAGAATGTCCTACAACTGGGGCCTTGCGCTGTGCACTTCTTCATCTGGCTGTTCATCTGTACCCTTTATAACATCCTTTATCATAATGGGGTAAATGAGACGGGCATGGTGGCACACACCTGTAATCCTAGTGCTTGGGAGGCTGAGACAGGAGGATCATAGGTTCAAGAGGCCAGCCTCAGCAACTTAGCAAGAACTTGTTTAAAAAATAAATAAAAATAAAAAAGGCTGAGGGCATTGCTTGGAGGTAGAATGCCCCTGGGTTCAATCTCCAGTGCCACAAAAATAAAAAAGATTATTGTTGGGATAGGGGGAGCGCTTGCCAACATACACAAGCCCTCGATGTGATCCCCAGCACCAAAAGAAAAGCTTATTGTTCTCTTCCAATATCCCTATAAGGTTACATGGTAGCTGTTGCCATTCTAATTTTTTTTTTTTTTTGTCTTACACTGGGAATTGAACTCAGGGGCATTCTACCTCCAAGCTACACCCCCAGCTCTTTTGTTTGTTTGTTTTTTTGTGTTTTGAAACAGGGTCTGGCTGGGCGTGGTGGTGCACCTTTGTAATCCCAGCATTCAGGAGGCTGAGACCGGAGGATCCAGGTTCGCGGCCAGCCTCAGCTACCTAGTGAGGCCCTCTGCAACTTAGTGAGACCCTGCTTCAAAATAAAGAATAAAAAATAGGGCTGGGGGTGTAGCTCGGAGGTAGAACACTCCTGAGTTCAATCCCTAGTACCGCAAAAAAAAAA
>PVLC010033772.1:0-17286 GCA_004027655.1 Graphiurus murinus | reverse complement strand
GGTGGCGCACGCTTGTAATCCCAGCATTTGGGAGGCTGAGACCGGAGGATCCGGGTTCGCAGCCAGCCTCAGCTACCTAGTGAGGCACTCTGCAACTTAGTGAGACTCGGTTTCAAAATAAAGAATAAAAAATAGGGCTGGGGGTATAACTCGGAGGTAGAATGCCCCTGAGTTCAATCCCCAGTACCGCAAAAAAAAATAAAAAAATAAAATAAAAACTAAATAAGTAAATAAATAAATAAAATATTGCTGGGGGTGTAGCTCAGAGGTAGAACACTCCTGGGTTCAATCCCTAGTACAAATAAAAAAAAAGAAAAAAGAAAAGAAAAAGAAAGAAAGCAGTAATATTTACATTAATTTTAGACAAAATGAGCTTTGAAACAAGGAAATTACTAGAGATAAAGAGGGACATTATAAGCCGGGTGTGGTGGTACACTGCACACTTGTAATCCCAGTACTTGGGAGGCTGAGTCTAGAGAATCTGGTTTCGTGGCCAGATTCAGCTACTTAGTGAGGCTCTCTGCAATTTAGTGAGACCCTGTTTCAAAATAAAGAATAAAAATAGGACTAGGGGTGTAGCTCAGAGGTAGAATTCCCCTGAGTTCAACACCCAGCACACCCAGCACACACACACACACACACACACACACACACACGAAAGAAAAGAAGAGAAGAGAAAAAATAAATGTAATCCACCACATTAACAGGCTAAGAAGAAAAAAATCAGTAGCTGATCATTTGGATTGATGCAGAAAAAGCATTTGTTAAGTTCAACATTCATTCATATTTTTTTTTTCCTTTTTTTTCTTTGTGGTACTGGGGATGGAACCCAAGGGTGTTCTAGCTCCAAGCTACACCCCAAGCCCTATTTTATTTTTTGTTTTGAAACAGGGTCTGTCTTGGTTGAAAGAAAGAAACAGGGTCTCACTAAGTTGCAGAGGGCCTCACTAAGTTGCTGAGGCTGGCTGTGAACTTGTGATCCTCCTGTCTCAGCCTCCCAAGTACTGGGATTACAGGTGTGTGCCATTCATGATTTAATAAACAAAACCCCACAACACTCACCTAACTAAGAATGGAGAAAAAGCTCCTCAACTTGGCAAAGAACATCATTTTTTGCAAAGCACAAGTGCAACTTCATACCTAGTAGTGAGAAACTAGATGCTTTCCCCCTAAAATCAGGAGAAAGGCAAGATGTGCCCTTTACCACTCTTAGTCAACATCATATTGAACATTCTCACTAATGCAAAAAGATAAAGGAAATGAAAGATGTAAGGACTAGGATAAAAAGTAAACAAACTGTCTTTATTCACAAATAACATTGCCTATATAGAAAACCCTAAACAAGTAACAAAAATCAACATTAAAACAAAAAAACAAATAAACCAAAAAACCCATCTAGAACTAATAGGCAAGCATAGCCTGGATGCAGAACATAAAGTTATTATGATGTGAGACTATAATGCACCAATAAAAGTAATAAAAAGAATATAAAGTTAGTATAGAAAAGTCCATGACTTTCTTATATCAGCAGTGAACAATTGGAACTTGAAATTTTAAACAATTCCATTTACATTACTAAATAAAGAAAACAGAGAAATACTTAGGTATAAGTCAGTATGAACTTATATTTAGCTTAATATATGCACAGATGGTTATACAGAGAAATATTTATAGATATGTATATATACATGAGTTAGTACATGCATATATCTCACCCTTCTCGATAAGCTGAGAGAGGCAGACTTGTAGCAATGAGCACAACTAGCAACCCAATATTTTTTATATCAACAAGGAGCTCAGATTTTATGAACAAAGATATTCAAACAGATAATAACAATAAAGCTATATATGCAGGAAACAATAAGTGATTAATTCTCCCTGGGAGCATTAAGGAGTCCTTATGGAGAAAGTTATATTTAAATTTCGAGACTGAGTCATATGTACAGAAATGGCCTATATGCCATTGAGATTCACATTCAGAAGAAGGGCTTTGTGTGTATGTGTGTCATATACATGTGCATGGTAGAACATGGCCAGCTTAGGCAATAATAGGATTTAGCAACCAGATCCTGGTTTCTTTTTTTTCTTTTTTCCTGGTGGTACTGGGGATGGAACCCAGGGGCATTCTACCTCTGAGCTAAACCCTGTTTCTTTATTTTGAAACAGGGTCTTACTAAGTTATGGAGAGCCTCACTAAGTAACTGAGGCTGGATCTTCCAGTCTCAGCCTCCCAAATACTGGGATTACAAGCATGTACCACCATGCCTGGCTCAGATCCTGATTTCTTTTTTTTTTTTTGCGGTACTAGGGATTGAACTCAGGGGCATTCTACCTCCGAGCTACACCTCCAGCCCTATTTTTTATTCTTTATTTTGAAACCGGGTCTCGCTAAGTTGCGGAGTGCCTCACTAGGTAGCTGAGGCTGGCCGCGAACCCGGATCCTCTGGTCTCAGCCTCCCGAATGCTGGGATTACAAGCGTGCACCACCACGCCCAGCTACTATTTTCTAATAAAAGGAACCAGTGCTCCTAGGAGAAATTACTGATTCTAAGATTGAGGCAGGAAATATCCTAGGCCAACCCGGAGCTTTTTGCAATGAAAGAATGTAAGAAAGTGCTCAAGGTAAAAAACCTCATAACAGTAAAGGTATGTTAAATAGACACAGGAGCCAACTAAGAACTCCCAATGATTATAGTGGAATAATTAGCAACAAAATTAATTAATATGGGATTATAATCCAAAATGAAAAATAAATATTCATGATGCCATATTGATATCAAGTGATTGAATAAAATAAATGGACAGGATAGACAAAACAGAATTATTACCAATTATTTATATAGATACTCTGCCCTCAAAGGTATGGAGCATAGCTCACCATTTATTAAGTGTGGGTTTATACTTATGAGGTTGCTTCTGAAGAGTTTAGTATGGAAAAGGAGAGAAAAAAGGAACTTTACAGTGCAGAAACCTGACAAATACTACTTCAGGTTGGTTACTAAGGTCAACATCAATAACGAGAAGACATGTGTGTAGTCTGTGCCCTTGCTATATAATGAGATGGGAATGCTACTTTACTTCAGCACTTCTCCTTCCTCAAACCCACATGCCGCATCTAACCAGGAGAAAAATAGCAGAAAAATGCCAAATGAGAGATGTTTTCCATAATACCCACCCAGCACTCTTTAAAAGTGTGAAGGTCATAAAAAATAGAAAGCCTGAGATACTATCACAGCCAAGAGGAAGCTAAGGAGACATGTCAACAAAATGTAAAGTCACATCTTGGGTAAGAGTTTGGAACAGAAAAAAGACAGTAGACAAAAATTAAGGAAATCTGAATAAAGTATGGTCTTCAGTTCTAACAGTATATCAATATTGTCTATTTTTTTTTTTTTTTTGCGGTACTGGGGATTGAACTCAGGGGCATTCTATCTCCGAGCTACACCCCCAGCCCTATTTTTTATTCTTTATTTTGAAACCAAGTCTCACTAAGTTGTGGAGTGCCTCACTAGGTAGCTGAGGCTGGCCACGAACCCGGATCCTCCGGTCTCAGCCTCCCGAATGCTGGGATTACAAGCGTGCGCCACCACGCCCAGCTCAATATTGTCTATTAATTGTAACAAATGTACCATATTAGCCAGGCATGTTGGCACATACTCGTAATCCTAGTAATTGGGAGGCTGAGACAGGAGGGTAACAGGTTTGCAGCCAGCCTCAGCTACTTAGTGAGGCCCTCCGCAACTTAGTGAAACCCTGTTTCAAAATAAAGAATAAAAAATAGGGCCAGGGGTGTAGCTCAGAGGTAAATGCCCCTGAGTTCAATCCCCAGTACCGCAAAAAAAAAAAAAAAAAAAAAAAAAAAAAAAAAAAAAAAAAAAAAAAAAAAAAAAAAAAAAAAAAAAGAATAAAAAGTAGCTCAGAGGTAGAATGCCTCTGGGTTCAATCCCCAATACTAGAGAAGAAGAAAAAAAAAAGTCCCATACTAATGTATGATGTTAATGATAGGAAAATTTGGTACAAGGAATATTGGTCCCTTTCTTATCCACAGGGAATACATTCCAAGACTCCCAGTGTATTCCTGAAACTGTGGATAATACTAACCCCTATATACAGTAAGGTTTTCTTTGTACATACATATGATAAAGCTAGTTTATAAAGTAGGCAATTAATAGATTCACAATAACTAACAAATAGGATAATTAGAGCAATGTATTATAATAAAAATTATTTAACTTATGAGTTATTTCTGGAATTTTCCATTTAATATTTTCAGACACAGTTGACCACAGGTAACTGGTCACAGAAAGCAAAACTGCAGGGAAGAGGGAATATTCTTTATGGGAACTCTGTACTATATTCACAATTTTTCTGTAGGTCTAAAACTATTTTAAAATTAAAAGTTCATTTTAAAGACATTTAAATAGCTCAAATGTTTTTTTCATACACTCCAATGAATTCCTCTTACAGATTAGCTGGATTGCACACACACTGCCTCGAGCCCACTAGTTTATAAGAGTTCCTTGCCTGCTCTAAATACAGGTTATTGGCACCTCCTTGCAGGAAGATGAGCACTTTGACCTATTCATGCTGACACAAATGGGCTTCTCAGTTGCCCCTTAATAGAGTAGCCTGGACAAACTTTTCTACTTGGAAGGAGCCTGACTGGTCAGCATGAACCTTTTTATTTAGACAGAAGAGATACCACACTGACAAGCCAAGCTAAGATGAAAGAGTAAGACCAGTCTTTAACCTCCCATTTCTCAGTTCCTTCCTTCCTTCCTTCCTTCCTTCCTTCCTTCCTTCCTTCCTTCCTTCCTTCCTTCCTTCCTTCCTTCTTTCCTTCCCAGGGACATTCTACCTCTGAGTTACACTTCCAACCCTTTTTATTTTTATTATTTTTTTTTTTTGCGGTACTGGGGGTTGAACTCCGGGGCATTCTACCTCCGAGCTATACCCCCAGCCCTATTTTTTATTCCTTATTTTGAAACTGGGTCTCACTAAGTTGCAGAGTGCCTCACTTAGGTAGCTGAGGCTGGCCGCGAACCCGGATCCTCCGGTCTCAGCCTCCCGAATGCTGGGATTACAAGCGTGCGCCACCACGCCCGGCTCCTTTTTATTTTTAAATTAAAAAATTATTTTTTTCCTATACTGGGGATTGAACCTGGGGCATTCTACTTCCGAACTACACCCACATCCCTATTCTTTATTTTGAAACAGGGTCTCACTAAGTTGTGGAGGGCCTCACTAAGTAGCTGAGGCTGGCCACGAACCTGCGATCCTCCTGTCTCAGCCTCCCAAGTACTGGGATTACAAGTGTGTGCTCCATGCCAGGCAACCCTTTTTATTTTTTAAACAGGGTCTTGCTAGGTTGCTGAGAATCTTGCTAAGTTGCTGAGACTGTCCTTGAACCTGCCATCTTCCTGTCTCAGGCTCCCAAGTACTGGGATTATAGACATGCACCACCACACCTGGCCAATCTCCCATTTCTTTACTGTTCACCACCTTCCATGGAATTATCCCTGAAACTATGAGCCTCAGTACTCTTAACCACTCTACTGTTCCATCCCTAAACTTCTGTTCTCAGGAACAGCCAGGATGATTGATTATATCTTACAATGCTACTGTAAATTTAAATGTATCAGCTTTCTTAAAGATATTTACTATCTCCTGTGCCTTGTATTATAACAATCTTTAGTACAAGAATAGAAAATAACACCTCCAATTTCAGGAGGAAGAAGGAAGGTATTTTGAGGGCACACAGGTAATAAGAATCTTGATAAGCCACTTGCTCAGAGTGGGACATTTGGACAGCTTTACTCCCTGTTCCCCAAAAGCTATCTCCTGAATCCATGTCTCTTTCATCCCTACCTTTGGCCTTTTCCATGTGATGGCCTTCATCTTGGTTTTCTGGCTCAGCTCATGAGAGCCCAGGGCCTGTGCACCTGCTGGGAAGACGCGATCTTCGAAGAGGCGCTTCTGAGACAGGCACCGTTGTTTGAGAAGGACAAAATCCTGCCCCTCAAACTTAAGGGGCTGTGTGACAGTGCCCTCTCCATTCCTCCTGTCTCTTTCTCGGATCACACGGTCACAGAAGAATCCTGGCACCAGGTAAGGCATGGTGACCGCTCAGAGAGTAGAACTGGGCCTTCGCTGTAGCCTCTCTCCCCGCTGTGCCCTGGGCCCAGGCCTAATCCTCTCGTGAATGGCCTGGAGCCTATATAGCTCCTCCACCCTCAGCAGCGTAATGCAAATGAACACAGCCCAGAGAAAGGCCCGTGGTCAGAGTCAGCAGCTTTGGCTGGAGGCCCCTGAGCCCACGGTCTAGGGGCAATACCCTGTGAGGCAGAGAGGGAGCCAGGGATGGGAGACAGAAAGCCAGAGATGGCCCCAGGACGGACCACAATGGCTCATAGACCTTTAGGGCACCTCCAACAGCCTTGCTGAGACTCTTTCTTTAAAAAAAGAAAATATAGTAACAGAGAGGCTTACCCTGCCTCAGCAAAAGGCATTCATGCCTTTGACACTGGCAGTCAATGGGATATAGCATGGGGCCTTCTAAACATGCTGTACACACTAATCCTATACAGGCTGCTGAATGCATAGGAGGAATCTGCTTCAAGCCTTTGTCCGAGGGTAATGAAGCCTTCATTCTCCTGATGTTCCTGCCCTACCCCACCCCCAAATATCTTGACCAGCCATTTAGGAACTCTAATGCCTGAAGGATCCGGAGGGTGGGTAAGTGGACCCCAGATGAAAGTCCCTGTTAGAGTAGGCCCTAGCAGCAGTGAACAGACATTCACTGTTGCAAATTCAGGGCCTTGGGGGCTGAGAATGTGGTAGATAGAGAAGGAAGATAAATGTGTGTGGAATTATACCTCCAAAAAAGCTTGGTTTTTTCAAAGTTTTGCCATGCTTAAATGGACAATACTGATGTGAGAGCCGCTCGCTGAAGTGTGGAAACTCAGATCTGGCAGGATACCCACTAGAAAGGGAGGCCAGTCTCCCTGTTTACTCATAGATCCCCACTGGCCTTTGCCTGCACTGTGCTTCTCTCAAAGTGTGACTTTGAATTATTGGTATCAGAGGCACCTGGAAGGCCAATTTCAAATGCAGATTCTAGCCAGGCGTGGTCGTACACGCTTGTAATCTCAGTACTGCTGAGACAGGAGGATCGCAGGTTCACTGCCAGCTTCAGCAACTTGTGAGGTCCTCTGCAACTAGTGACACCTTGTTTCAAAATAAAGAATAAAATAGGGCTGGGGGTACAGTTGGGAGTTAGAATGCCCCTGGGTTCCAACCCTAGTACCACACACACACACACACACACACACACACACACACACACACACACACACGCAGATTCTCAGGACCCATCCACAGGATTCAGATGCCTCAAGTATTCAGGTAGGGGGCTGAGACTGCATTTTAAATAGGTTTAGCATGTTTTCCTGCATATGAATGCAGGGGGAAAAAGAAAACATGAAAATAACAGGGAGACTATTAGAGAAAAGGAAGGGAACTGGGGAAGGGGACAGCAGAGGGCATGTGAGAGTAATGGAGAATGGATATGATCGAAGTATGGTATTTGCAAGTACGCATATGACATAATGAAATTCATTAGCATGCATAATTAAAATGTACTAATTTTAAAAAGGAACCTACAAGTAACATACTTTAGGAAAAAGGAAAATTATTCTAGAAGAAAGTCTAAGAAGGAAGGGTAAGCAAAAAGTTGGTAAACATGTAAATATAAGCAAATACTGACTGTATTAAAATTTATAATTTCTCAACCAGGCACAGTGGCACACGCCTATAATCCCAGTACTTGAAAGACAAAGAGGAGGATGGCAGGTTTGAGGCCAGCATGTGGCAATTTAGCAAGACCTTGTTTCAAAATAAAATATAAAACTGGGCACGGTGGTGCATGCCCATAATCCTAGTACTTGGGAGGCAGAGACAGGAGGGTTGCAAGTTTGTGGCCAGCCTCAGCAACTTACTGAGGCCCTCCACAACTTAATGAGATCCTGTTTCAAAAAATAAAACAATAAGCTGGGTATGATGGTGCATGCTTGTAATTCTAGTATGTGGGAGACTGAAACAGGAATATAGCAGGTTCTTAGCCAGCTTCAGCAACTTTGTAAGACCTTGTTTCAAACTAAAAAAGAAAATAGGTCTGAGGGTGTAGCTGGGAGGTAGAACTCCTCTAGGTTCAATCCCTAATACAACAAACAAAACGAAACAAACAATAAAATAGGGCTAGGGGTATAGCTCAGAGGTAGAACATCCCTGGGTTCAATCCCCAGTAACACACACAATATATAAACAAATAAATAAACAAATCATAAATGAATGAATGAATAAATAAATGGGTTGGGGATGTAGCTCAGTGGTAGAACACCTTAGTTCAGTTCCCAATACCACAAAAAATAAATAAAATAAAATAGGAATAGGACTAGGGGAATAGCTCAGAGGTGGAAGGCCCCTGGGTTCCATTCTCACTACCACAAAACAAACAAACAAATAAACAAATAAATAAATATAATGATGATGATGATAATGATAATATTAATAATAAATTTAAGAAAGAAAGAAAGGAAACCTAATAAATCCAGATGTGGTGGCACATACCTGTAATCTCAGTACTTGGGAGGCGGAGACAGGAGAATTGCAGGTTTGAAGCCAGCCTCAGCAACTTAGCAAGGAACTCAGGAACTTAGTGAAATCCTATTTCAAACTAAAATAAAAAATTAAAATAGGAGCCGGGTATGGTGGTGCACGCTAGTAATCCCAGTACTTGGGAGGCTGAGACAGGAGGATCGCTGGTTCGTGGCCAGCCTCAGCAACTTAGTGAGGCCCTCCACAACTTAGTGAGACCCTGTTTCAAAAGTAAAATAGGGCTGGGGGTATAACTCGGAGGTAGAATGCCCCTGGGTTCAATCCCTAGTGCCACTAAATGAGTAAATAAATTAGCCGGGTGTGGTGGCGCACGCTTGTAATCCCAGCATTCGGGAGGCTGAGACCAGAGGATCCGGGTTCTCAGCCAGCCTCAGCTACCTAGTGAGGCACTCCGCAACTTAGTGAGACTCGGTTTCAAAATAAAGAATAAAAAAAAAAATAGGGCTGAGGGTATAGCTCGGAGGTAGAATGCCCCTGAGTTCAATCCCCAGTACCGCAAAAAATAAATAAATAAATAAATAAATAAATTAATTAAATTAAATAGGGATGGAGGTGTAGCTCAGAGGTAGAACACCCCTGAGTTCAATCTCCAGCACCCCACAACAAACATTAGAAATTAGAAATATTAAAAGAATGAGAAGAATGTATTATAAATAAAAACTTGCTCCAAAAGTTTGTGCCCCAATATTAATATCTAATAAAATCAAGTTTAAAACAAAACAAAAGGCAAGCCTTTCTTAGAGACAGTCATTACAAATTTCTAGAAAAATTAAAATTACCAATGACAAGAAGAAAAAAATTGGTAATCTCATGATTATTAAAAAAATATGATCTAGCCGGGCGTGGTGGTGCACACTTGTAATCCAAATACTTGGGAGGCTGAGACAGGAGAATCAGGGTTCATGGCCAGCCTCAGCTAGTGAGGCTCTCCACAACTTAGTGAGCCCCTGTTTCAAAATAAAGAATACAAAATAAGGCTAGGGAGCCAGGTGTGGTGGTGCACGCTTGATCCCAGCATTTGGGAGGCTGAGACTGGAGGATCCGGGTTCGCAGCCAACCTCAGCTACCTAGTGAGGCCCTCCGCAACTTAGTGAGACCCTGTTTCAAAAATAAAGAATTAAAAATAGGGCTAGGGGTATAGCTCGGAGGTAGAATGCCCGAGTTCAATCCCCAGTAACACACACACACAAACACACACACACAATATATATATATTATATATCATATACACTATATATTATATTATTATATTATATATTATTATATTGTATATTATATACACTATATATATAATTTATATACATTCCTGTGGTTATTAAAGAGGTTATATCAGTAGATTAAAATAACTACCTTTAAGGAAAACACTGGCCAGGCATAGTGGTGCAAGTCTATAATCCCAGTATTTGGGAGTCTGAGACAGAAGGAACGCAGGTTTGAGGACAGCCTCCGTAAGTAGTGAGTCCTTCCTTCCTTTCTTCCTTCCTTCCTTCCTTCCTTTCTTCCTTCCTTTCTTGTACCGGGGATTGAATCCAGGGGAATTCTACCTCTGAGCTACACCCCCATCCCTATTTTTAATTCTTTATTTTGAAAAGGGTCTCACTAAATTGTGGAGGGCCTCACTAAGTAGCTGAGGCTGGCGGAGAACCTGGATCCTCCTGTCTCAGCCTTCCAAGTACTGGGATTACAAGCGTGCGCCACCACGCCCAGCTGAGACTTTCCTTAACCTAGTAAGACCCTGTTACAAAATAAAAGATTTTAAAAAAGGGTTAGGGGTGTAGCTTAGAATTAGAATGCCTCTGGGTTCAATCTCCAGAACCACAAAAAATAAATTAAGAAGAAAGAAAGGAAGGAAGGGCCGGGCGTGGTGGCGCACGCTTGTAATCCCAGCATTTGGGAGGCTGAGACCGGAGGATCTGGGTTCTCGGCCAGCCTCAGCTACCTAGTGAGGCACTCCGCAACTTAGTGAGACCCTGTTTCAAAATAAAGAATAAAAAATAGGGCTGGGGGTATAGCTTGGAGGCAGAATGCCCCTGGGTTCAATCTCCAGTACTGAAAAAAAAAGGAAGGAAGAAAATACTGGCAAATTTTTCATATTTTTACCAAATATATAAAGAACCTTTAGTTTCCATTTCACCTGATCTCCTACATAGAATGAAAGAACATTCCCCACTCATTTTATGACACTATATAACATAGATACCAAAATTGGACAGCACATGAAAAGGAAATAATAAGCCTATCTCACTAATGATCATAGATGCAAAAACCTAAACAAAAAGTTATCAAACCAGTATTAACTGATGTGTTAAAAAAAAAAGTACAAATGACTTAATTTAAAAAAAAAACAGCAAAAGACATTAACAGCAAAATAAACAGCAAAATAACAGCAAAAAGACAGCAAAATAACAAAGTTAAGTTGCTGAGGCTGGCCTTGAGCTTTCGATCCTTCTGTCTCAGCCTCCCAAGTATTGGGATTACAAGCCTGCACCATATGCTAAGCGTGTGTGTGTGTGTGTGTGTGTGTGTGTGTGTGTGTGTGTATTTCTCACTTAATCTTCACATTTGTTTTTTCACAGATGGAGAAACTGAGACCTAGGAATGACTGGTAATTTGCCTGAGGCCACACGGTTGGAGGGGCTGGGATTTGCATCAGGTTTGTCTGGCTTTACAGCCTGTGCCATTTATCCCTGTGTTATGCTCCTGCCCTGTGCTGCCTATGCTAGTAGTAATTACTACCTTCCATGAGCACCTAGGACTTTATGAATGCCACCTCAGGACAGCCATATGATGACCATATCATTTTCTCCATTATAGAGGAGAAAAGTGAAACTTGGAATGTTTATATGACTAGCTAGTGGCTAAATGTGTGTAAAAAAAAAACAAAGAAAAAGCTGGGCATGGTGGTGTATATCTGTAATCCCAGTACTTGGGAGGCTGAGATAGGAGGATTGCAGGTTTGAGGCCAGTCTCAGCAATTTTGTGAGGTGAGTGAGGTGAGACCCTCAGCAACCTATAGAGACTCTGTTTTGTGTGTGTGTGTGTGTGTGTGTGTGTGTGTGTGTGTGTGTGTGTGATACTGGGGATTGAACCTAAGGGCATTCTACCTCCAAGCTACACCCCCAGTTCTATTTTTAATTCTTTATTTTGAAACAGGGTCTCACTAAGTTACAGAGGGCCTCATTATAGTTGAGGCTGGCCACGAACCTGCTATCTTACTGTCTCAGCCTCCCAAGTACTGGGATTATAAGCATGTGCCACCATGCTGGCTGAGAGACCCCATTTTGAAGTAAAAAATAGAAAGGGCTGGGGATGCAGCTTGCAAGTAGAATGTCCCAGGTTCAATCTCCTGTACCAAAACAAGAATCAAAGAAAATTCTGTAGAAGTAGCAAAACATAAGATGAGCCAGGTGAAGTGGTGTGTACCTGTATCCCCAGTACTTGGGAGGCTGAGACAGGAGGATCACAAGTCTAAGGCCAGCCTCAGCAATTTAGTGAGACTCTGAGTGATTTAGTGAAGACCCTATTTCAAAAATTTAAAAATATGACTTCTGGGAAGATGGTGACTGAGGGAAGCAACACATCTCAGTCACACTGACACTCAAAGTTGAATTGCCGTGAAGGCAGTATCTTGAAAAGAGAAAAAAAAGCAGCAAAAAGTTGAACAAAGCAACAAAAAGTTGAAAGGCAGCAGAAACAAAGCCAGAATAAAGAACAGATGAGAGCAAAATACCCTGCACCTCCCCTGGGAAATAGCTGAGGCCACGGGGACTGCAGTGGCACCATCTTGCCTAGCCGTGCTGGGATAGCGGACACTTCGGCCCCCAGGGACCCCCAGGAAAGAAGTCAATGACTTCTGCAGAAAAGCAGGGAAAAACTCAACAAAAAAAAAAAGTTGAAAAGCAGCAGAACCAGAACTAGAAAAGAGAGCAGAGGACTGTATAAGCTCTCCACACCTCCCACCTGGGGAACAGAGCCTGATGGTGCTGGTGCCATCTTAGCCAGGCAGTGCCGAGGTTGGCGGCTGCCAGCAGCGTGGCTTCCAGAGACCTCCAGGAAGAAACTGTGGATTGTTGTAAGGCCAGTGACTACAGAACATCAGTGAAAATGGTTGGAATTTTGCTTCACACTCGACACGGACCTGGCTGGATCCGGACACCACAGCTATGGCTGAACCCATGTCTTCCAGCAGCAATCCAGAACAGTGAGCAGCACCATCAGGACTGTAAGTTAACCAGCTGTTCCAGTGGGAAATGATCATACCTGGACACAGGGACTTGTGTAGCAAGGAAATAGACTTACAGGGGCCTGAGACTTTGCAAATCACCCCTGTGGGGGTGGGAATGGCGACTACTATTGGGCACAGCAGAAACATGATTTAGTAGATAGCCCCTAGAGGCAGGCAGGAGGGAACTGCAGTCAGCAGTTTGAGGAGCCCTTGTAGGGTCCCTAGGGATTACCATGGGACATTGTTCCCTGACGTCTGGGGGAAATAGCTCAGCCTACCGGGTTGTAGGCTCCAAAAGCAGTGAACTTGCACCTGGGTGTGTTTGGGTGCTACAAGCACCAGCATAAGCACTGGAGGCCAGCAAGGGCTCACGGGAGTGTGGCCACCCAGGACAGGGTGGTGCCCCTGGGGCTAAGGAACAGAGTCATCCAAGCCCCCGGCCTAGAACTGTAGAATCTCTCTCTGTCAGACCTTGGGCCTAGGGCAGAGAGTGGCTGTAAGGAGCAAAAAACTTAGGGAGCTAAAATGGCTGCAATTTTGGAAGTGCTTAGTCAGAGCAGGTAAGTGACTACTGTGCATCGTGATCTTTAAGACCGTAAATCTGTAACTACCCAGAAGACAGAATGGCGAGAGTTTATGGCTCATGCAGTTTCAGTTCCCCGAAAAAGAGTTGCTAGATAAGGCGCAGAGGCCTTAAGGAAGAAAACAGGTTTCTCCTCAGGGGTGATTGTGTGGCACCATCTGGTCTTTGAAATAATGTCTGTTAGGCACGTACTCAATGGCCATGCTGAAATATAAATATACCCAAGCCTCCCAATAAAATTATCATATTGTTTTCCCCTTGCAAGGTGTCTGTGTGTCTGTGTCCTTTGTCTTTCTGTTCTTTTTCAGCTCTTAGTTCGTCGGCAGAAGTAACTCTTGCCTGGCTGGCCCTCGGCAAGTGGCAACAGTGCCATCTGGACCAGACCGTGCCAAGAGGCCAGGGGCCCTGCAGGATATCACTTGATCCCCCAGCCACAACCTGGGAATTCAATACTCTCTCTGCCAGCAGAGTGTGTATCTGGCATGCATGTATGCTAGTGACTGAAAATACCTTATGTGACCACAACAAGTAGATCTGGAGTGGTGTCCCAGGGGCCATCAAAGCTCAGTGAGCAGGGCCATAAATTTGGAATACAGCAATCGCTGGCTTTGCTTAGCCTAAGCTCACAGGTCACAGAGGCCAGAGGTCAGTACTCTGCTAAAATGGCTGCGATTTTGGAAGTGCTTAGTCAGAGCAGGTATGTGACTATTGTGCATCGTGATCTTTAAGACTGTAAATCTGTAACTACCCAGGAGACAGAATGGCGAGAGTTTATGGCTCATGCAGATTGTGGGCTCACAATCAGCAGAGCAGCAGCAGTCTCTGAGGTGCATTAAGTCCCAACCAGCAGGTTGCAGGCTCTGAATAGAACATCATAGTCTTGGGCCCTGCAGAGTTTGGGCCAGGAGAACACAGAGGCCTGCAGTCAATCAGAGACTTCGGTTTGCTTGCACTAAGAACTATATCTAGTGAAAGAGGTTCTGGGGGACAAACTCAAAACTTTGATTATCTGAGTCAGATTGGTAGAGATGAAGATATACCCCCAGCATAGACCTTATTATAAAGAGATAACAAATAAACACAGGACTCACGCACAAAGAGCAAGAAGATGACAAGACAACAGAAACACAAACCCAAGAACTCTGAAAATATGAGAACAAGGAATAGTGAGGAAATAATAAACTCCCACAACTCAATGGAGATCACCAATACTGATCTGCAAGAAATTCAAGAAGAATTCCGAATTTTGATCTTCAATATGATGAAAGGCCTCAAAGAAAGTGTACAGAAAATGAAGGAGAAAATTTAGGCTTTAAGACAGAACCAGAAAGAGGTCTGAATGAAATGGAGTCAATAGCCGGGTGTGGTGGCGCACGCTTGTAATCCCAGCATTCGGGAGGCTGAGACCGGAGGATCCGGGTTCGCGGCCAGCCTCAGCTACCTAATGAGGCACTCTGAAACTTAGTGAGACTCGGTTTCAAAATAAAGAATAAAAAATAGAGCTGGGGGTATAGCTCAGAGGTAGAACGCCCCTGAGTTCAATCCCCAGTACCTCAAAAAAGAAAGAAAGAAAGAAAGAAAGAAAGAAATGGAGTCAATAAATGAATTGAAGACAACAAAAGAGACCAACTCTGGAAGGCTAGACCACATGGAAAACAGGGTATCCCGAAGACAGTTCAGTTAAAATCGAAAGCACAATCAACAGTATACAGAAGACATTACAACAACACAAACATCCAACAAATATGAGACAATACAAAATGTCCTAACTTATGGATAAATGGCATTAAAGAAGGTCTAGAAGCACAGACCAAGGGTATTAGAAACCTCTTCTGAGAAACAACTTCATAGAATTTTCCAAATATAGAAAAAGACTTGGACATCCATGTGCAGAAGACATACAGAACACCATTAAGACAAGATCAAAGAAGGACCTCCCCACACACCACGTAATAATCAACATAGAGGGCAAGGAAAGAATCTTAAAAGCAGTGAGAACAAAAGAATGGGTGACATCCAGGGGCAAAACAATAAAAATCACTCAAGATTTCACAACCCAAGTCCTGAATGCCAGAAGGGACTGGTATGAAGTATTCCAGACCCTGGAAGAAAACAACTTCCAACAAAGACTGATATGTTCAGCAAAGATATAATTCAAAATTGATAGAGAAATAAAAATGTTCCAAGATAAGCAGAATCTTAAAAAATTCATGACTAAGCTGGGTATGATGGCGCATGCTTATAATCCCAGTACTTGGGAGGTGGAGACAGGAGGATCTGGGTCGCAGTCAGCCTCAGATACTTAGTGAGGCTCTCCACAACTTAGTGAGACCCTGTTTCAAAATAAAGAATAAAAAATAGGGCTGGGGTATAGCTCGGAGGTAGAATGCCCCTGAGTTCAATCCCCAGTACCAAAAAAAAAAAAAAAAAAAAAAATTCATGACTACCAAGCTAGCACTAGAGAAAATGCTTAAAGAAATAAATCATAAAGAAGAAAAAAGAAGCCGGGTGTGGTGGTGCACGCTTGTAATACCAGCATTTGGGAGGCTGAGACCGGAGGTTCGCGGCCAGCCTCAGCTATCTAGTGAAGCACTCCGCAACTTAGTGAGACCCGGTTTCAAAATAAAATAAAAAAAAATAGGGCTGGGGGTATAGCTCGGAGGTAGAATGCCCCTGAGTTCAATCCCCAGTACCGCAAAGAAAAAAAAAAAAAGAAGAAAAAAGAAGCAAATTCCAGAACCAGAGAAGAGGCAAACTCCACCAGGTGGGCACCTAAGCAAAGGAATAATAATACTATACCAAACAGAATATAGAACACAAAATGACAGGAAACAAAAGTCATATTTCAATAACAACACTGAATGTCAAAGATCTTAATTCCCCAATTAAAAGACATAGACTGGCAACGTGGATTAAAAAACATAATCCAACTATATACTGCTTGCAAGAAACTCACCTTATAGCGAAAGATATCCATATTTTAGAGGTGAAAGGATGGAAAAAGATATACCATGCAAATGAAGATTGAAAATAGGCAGGGGTAGCCTGGCGTGGTGGCGCAAGCTTGTAATCCCAGCATTCGGGAGGCTGAGACCGGAGGATCCGGGTTCGAGACCAGCCTCAGCTACCTAGTGAGGCACTCCGCAACTTAGTGAGACTCGGTTTCAAAATAAAGAATAAAAAATGGGGCTGGGGGTGTAGCTCAGAGGTAGAATGCCTCTGAGTTCAATCCCCAGTACCGCAAAAAAAAAAAAAAAAAAAAAAAAAAAAAAGAAAATAGGCAGGGGTAGCAATGAATATATCCAACAAACAGACTTTAAGCTAAAACACATCAGAAGAGACAAAGCAGGCTGGGTGTGGTGGCACATGCTTGTTATCCCAGTACTTGGGAGTCTGACACAGGAGGATTACAGGTTCGTGGCCAGGCTCAGCTACTTAGTGAGGCCCTTCACATCTTAGACTCTGTTTCAAAATAAAGAATAAAAAAAATAGGGCTGGGAGTGTAGCTCAGAGGAAGAATGCCTCTGGATTCAACTCCCAATTTCAAAAAAAAAAAAAAGAAAACCCAAATCCCACAAAGCCGGGCGTGGTGGCGCACGCTTGTAATCCCAGCATTTGGGAGGCTGAGACTGGAGGATCTGGGTTTGTGGCCAGCCTCAGCTACCTAGTGAGGCACTCTCCAACTTAGTGAGACTTGGTTTCAAAATAAAGAATAAAAAATAGGGCTGGGGGTATAGCTTGGAGGTAGAATGCCCCTGAGTTCAATCCCCAGTACCGCAAAAAAAAAAACAAAACAAAAAAA
>PVLC010033771.1:0-17298 GCA_004027655.1 Graphiurus murinus | reverse complement strand
ACATTCTTTCTGAAAATCCTGTATTGTTTCTAGTATTAGAGATCTGAATTGCTCTTCTGGTAGTCTCTGCCATTCTGGGTTGGTGAGATCTGTTATTGAGGGGTTGTGGTAGCTCATTGTTTCTTTGTTATTTTTTCTTCCCATGATTTCCCTGTTCTTCAATTTATATCTTTGCTGTTCTTGCAAGTTTTCTTGTCCAGTCTCTACAGTGGGGGTTTTGGGGTGACAGGTTGTCTTCAGGGATAAAGTTTGAGTGAGAGGTTACAGTTATGAATGCAGGAATAGGATAAAGAAGAGAGTGTGATCCAGCAGAATAAGAGGTTGAGTGTGTTGAGGAGATGTATTGTAAAGATTAGAGATGGTAGATAATGATAAGTGACAGGAAAAAGGAGAAAGAAGAGAGGAGGTAAAGTGTTGTGAAGAGGTATTTAGAGGGGAAGGGGGGGAGCATGTAGAAGGGACAGGGAGGGGGTTCAACAACCTAAGCCAGAGACAACAAAGCAAGTAATCATCCAAACAAACATATATAATTCAAGGCAATACAAAATGAAAATAGAGTATAAATATCTAGGACTTATCACCAAAGAAGAAGATAGAGAAAAGGGGAAAAAAGAAAAAAAAAGAAAGAAAAAAAAGAAGAACCAAAAATCTACAAATAGCAACCCGAGACTAGAGTGATCATTCTGCTAGTTCATAAGCACCGAGCTTGAATTATTTTATTTGCTCTCTCAGTTCAGGCAGAGGATTTCTCTCGCTGCTAGCTTATGTCTTTGGGCTCTCCAGGGCCTGGCTGTGTGTCTCTCTCTCTGCTTTTTTCTTTTGCAGTCTAAATGCCAGGCCTTTCCAGATGCCCTATATGCACTGGGATCCTGTGCCCTTCTGGCCCTGTCTAGTCTCTAGAAGGGCGGGTACCTGAGTCTAACCTTTGTATTGTGAACCCAGCACCCCGGGTTGTAGTTCACTTACGGATACATGGCTAGACTGCTTCAGACTCTGTTGTGCCTTCGCTCTCTTTTCCACCTCTGGGGCGGAGCTCAGAGGCCGACCCCACGGGAGCTCGCGCTGGTCTTTCCACTCGTTCCGGGCGGTATAGATGGTTCGGTGTTATCCGCCTAGGTCGTGCGTGGAGACACAGGGGTCCCCACCCCACACCTGGGCTTTTAGCTATGCCCGCCGTGGTTTTTGCAGCTCACAGCATCAGGCTGATCTCCGTTGCTTCAGATCCCCTCTCGGTGGCCTAGCTGCTCGGTGGCACGACTCCGGGGGCGCAGAGCACCAGATTCCGTCTCGGGCGGGGCCTGGCTCCTTTGTGGCGCAGCTCTGGGGTGCAGGGTACCGGGGTGCAGGGCGCCAGATACCGTCTCAGGGCCTGGCTCTTCGGCGGCACAGTTCGGGGCGCTTGGCACCGGGGTGTTGGGCGCTGGATGCCGTCTCAGGGCCTGACTCCTCGGCGGTGCAGCTTGGGGCACAGGGCACCGGGGCGCAAGGCGCTGGATGCCGTCTCTGGGCCTGGCGCCTCGGCGGCACAGCTCGGGCTGCTGGGCACCGGGGCGCAGGGCACTGAATGCTGTCTCAGGGCCTGGCTCCTCGGCGGCGCAGCTCGGGGTGCAGGGCACTGGGGCGCAGGGGGCCGGATGCTGTTTCAGGGCCTGGCTCCTTGGCGGTGCAGCTCCGGGCGCGGGGCACCGGTGCACAAGGCGCCGGGTACCGTCTCGGGGACTAGCTCCTCCACGGCACGGCTCTGGCTCTTGGGTGCAGGGCACAGGAGCACAGGGTGCCAGATCCCCTCTGAGTGGCCTAGCTCCTCCGCGGCGCAGCTCTGGGGCGCAGGGCACCGGGGCGTAGGGCGCCAGATACCGTCTCGGGGACTAGCTCCTCTTCGGGGCCCAAGGCACCGGGACGCGGGATGCCAGATCTCGTCTCGGTAGCCTAGCTCCTTGGCGGTGCAGCGCTAGGGCGCAGAGTGCCGGGCTGCAGCGCAGCCAGCTTTCTTACTTTCCTAGGTCCGCTTTCTGGTTCTTCCTTTGTTGTAATTCCAATTCCGCTTTTTTGGTTGTTGTTGTTGTATTTTTTCCTTCTGTTAAGAAGCTCTTTGTATGGTAGATTTGGTTCGAAATCGTAGCCTCTGAGGGAAGTTGTTTCACTCAGTCGCCATCTTGGATCTCCCCCAAAGATCTCCCAAAGATCTTCTTAAAAAGACTTTTTTTTTTTTTTTTTTTTCCTTGCGGTACTGGGGATTGAACTCAGGGGCATTCTACCTCTGAACTATACCCCCAGCCCTATTTTTTATTCTTTATTTTGAAACCGGGTCTCGCTAAGTTGTGGAGTGCCTCACTAGGTAGCTGAGGCTGGCCTCGAACCTGGATCCTCCGGTCTCAGCCTCCCGAATGCTGGGATTACAAGCATGCACCACCATGCCCAGCTTAAAAAGACTTCTTTTAGCTGCAACAACCTAGGAATGAACATGTGGGAACCTGTTGGAGAAATTGTTAGCACCTCTACACCACCCCATGATTGGTCACCTTGTGAAAAGGATTCAGAATGTTTTGAGAACAGTATAAGATGGAGGCGGTGCAGAGCTTCTGCTCCCATTAGATATCTCACTTCTCTGTCAAACACTTATATAGAGGATTGGTCAGTAGGGTAGACATCATTTAGCTCTTCTGAATGCTAACAATACCATTGCTGACATTGCTACATCTGAAATACCTTTGGGTTTACTGCAGGCATGTGGATATTTCTACCTCACTTCCCTCAAACTCACATCTGGAAGATAGCAGCAGCTCTGGGGGAAGTCTCCACCTTTAGAGTTTTAAGTCCTTCAAAATAACATGTTGTTGCTGCCTGTGTGCACCCTCCTTATCTCTTACTATATGGAAGGGTTAAAATGACTTTTAAAAATGATAAGTTCTTTGTTGCTTGTACTAATTGTCAGTTGACGTCATGTATTTCTATCGTTCCACATAGCACTCAGGTGTTAATTGTTAAACAACCTCCATATGTGATTTTTCCCGTGAATTTAACTGAGACTTGGTACTCTGACTCTGGTGCTCTTATATTTCAAGAAATCAATAAGGCCTTGAGCCGACCTAAGAGATTTGTAGGCTTACTAGTTGCCGGCATAGCTACATTAATTACTCTGATCGCTACAGCAACTACTGCTGCCGTGGCGTTGAATCAAGAGATTCAAATGGCCCTCATATTAATCAATTGTCAAAAAATGTAACACAGACTTTGGGAACTCAAGAGCGTATAGATACTAAAATTGAAATGCATGTTGAAGCATTATTTGATACAGTAGAATATTTGGGAGATAGAATTGATTATATTGAACATAAAATTAAGGAATTAAAACTTAGAACTGGCATTCAATGTCATGCTGCATACAAATGGATTTGTGTTACTCCTAAGGTTTACAATGATAGTCAGTATAGTTGCGCAAATGTTAAAAATCATCTCCAAGGGATATGGCATGATGCTAATATGTCTTTAGATCTGTTAGCCTTGCACAAAGAAATCACTGCGCTGAAAGATGCTCCAGAATTGTCTTTTGATTTGGCAAAAACGATTGATGATTTTGTAACTAATATTCAAAATGCTACGCCAAAACTCTCGTCATTTAACTAGCTGGAGCAAATACCCACTATCCTCTTTGTGGCCATTACCATTGCTATAATTTTAAAGCTTATTTTCTTGGCCCGAAAGCAAGAGCATAATTCTAGGATGGCCAAGCAAGCACTGGCCTCCTTGGCTGATAGAAACGAGCCGGCTCAAATATGGGTAAACATGATCGATCGACCCATAATAGAGGACCTTCATGACGGGCAACTAGGAATTACTGTCAGTAGCCACCTAAGACAGGAACTTGATTAACCAGTCAAGTGTCCAAAGACTGGTAAGGCACTGAAGTATTCCTTGACCTAAGACAGAGGCCTCTTTAAAAAAGAAAAAAAGAGGATTTGTGGGAAGCAAAAAGATTTATATAAAAAGCAAAAAGACATGGGGAGCTAAAATTGCTGCCTTGGGCAATTAAAATTCAGCCAGTTCCTGTAAGTGCCTGTTGTGCATGATAAAACCTTGAGGGTAGTAAACTTGTAACTTCCCTAAAATCAAGTGCTTCAAGGTTTATGACCCATGCATTTGTCTTCCCCCATTTAGATAAGATGTGAATAACAAATGTTTCTCCAAAATCTGATTGATGCCACGCCATCTGGGTTTTGGGGTCTGTGAGGGTACTCAAGACCATCCCTCAGCATTTATATCACAAAGGTTGCCAATAAAGTTGAACATTGTTCCCCTTGCAAGGTCTGTGTGTCTGTGTCTGTGTGGTGTGGCGTCTTGTCGTGTCTTTGTCTTATTTTCAGCTCCCAGTCATTCGGCAGAAAAAGAAACCACTGCAGCAGCTAGCCTGTTGCACATTTTGAAACAGGGTCTCACTAAGTTGTGGAGTGCTTCACTAGGTAGCTGAGGCTGGCCACAAACCCAAATCCTCCGGTCTCAGCCTCCCAAATGCTTCTACCTAAATTTTTATTTCTTCTATTCTACCTTATCAGTTCTAATGTATGGCAAGTTTGAGAGCCTGGATTTTGAGCCATGACCTCAAGGTATGGTTCCCAAACAGCAGCATCATCCCTTGGGAACTTGTTAGAAATGCAAAAATCTTACTCAGCCATAAAGAAGAATAAAATCATGTTCTTTGCAGGGAAATGGATGCAACTGGAAAACAATACGTTAAGTGAGATTAGTCAGTCACAAAGAGTTAAGAAGCATATGTTCTCCCGAATATGTGGATGCTAGGGAGGGGATGTGGCATAGGAGGGTCTCCAGATGAAAAGGAGAGATCCTCGATAAGCAACGAAGTTGATTTAATTGTAGTGGATGCAGGGGGCAGAGGGACGCCCTAAAGCACATGATGTAATTACACAATCATATCAAGGTCACTCACCTAAGTGAACCTGAGGGGGAGGGAAGGGGAGGGGATTGGGGTGGGAATTGGGAAAGGGTCAAATGAGAACTGTGTGCAAATATGTTGTTAACAACTCGTACTTAACAAAGATGTATGCTATATTGCACGAATTACTACAATAAAAAAATTTAAAAAAAATGCAAAAATCTCAGTGATCCTGTTACGGATAGATAATTTCATACCATGCCTTGTCCCAAAGCAGAGCAGGCATTTAAAGGTTAAAACAGGGTGCTCCTTACAGAGTTCAGTCTTGCCCTACTCCACGCTGAGTACCATGGCAACGAAATAAGAAAGGCAGCAGACACCTTATATAAGATCATTGGTTTCAGCAAAGGGCAGAGCCTTGGTTCCAGTTCGAGCTCTTCGTCATGCCCAGTGTGAGTTTTTCCTTCTGCCCCCTCTCCTCTCTCTCTCTCTCTCTCTCTCTCTCTCTCTCTCTCTCTCTCTCTCTCACACACACACACACACACACACACAGACTTTCTTTCTTTCTGCTTGTAATAAAAATTTGCTTAAGCATTGCAATTAAAGGTTGTCCCAGCTCACCTTTCTGTATGGGCTGAGGACAAGAAACCATTACACAACCACCAAACTAACACCAGGGCCAACCCAGATGGGCAGAAGCAAAAAATAGATCCAAGGATCTAAGAAGAAGCAAGTGTTAAGCCAAGAGGCCTCCCTGGGATGAGATCCTGCAGGAACCCAGCAGCAGGTCCTGGCAGGCCTGGAGCTTGGGCTGTCTAGGTGGATGGAGGGCATCTGTGAGCAGGCTGCAGGTGAGCCAGGTGAGGTGCCCCTGCCCTCCTGGCCTACAGCCAGGCTGGGGAGCAGCACACCTGGGCTCAGGTGACGAGGCTGCAAGATGGAAACCACCCAAGGAAAATCACCAAGGATCTAGTTATCAACAGTGATGACCTGAATGATCTGGTCGAGGGGCAATTTGATGCTTTTTTTTTTTTGGTAGTGGGGGTTGAGCCCAGGGGCATTCTACCTCTGAGCTACACTCCCAGGCCTTTTTATTTTTTATTTTGAAACAAAGTCATGCTAAGTTGCTGAGGCTGGCCTCAAACCTGCGATCCTCCTGTCACAGCCTTCTGAGTACTTCTGAGTACTGGTGCCTTTTCTTGTTTTCCTATAACCACAAAAGAAAATTCTTGCTATGGTACAATCCTGGGGGAGGACAGCGATATGGGGATAAACCAAGACCTGCCTTCAGGAAGTCACTTCCTCCCTCCTGCCTGAGTTGAGCAGCAGGCCCAGATGCTTCCATGAGACGTGTTCAGAATACAGTCTGGGATTACAAGAAGTGTTAGAGCATTTTGCAAGTTGGTAAAATTCTCAGATTCAGAAAGGGCTGAGCAGGGCTGGGACTGATTAATTTAAGAAAGATAAATCGGCAGTCAAACATGATGGCACATTCCTGTAAAGCTAGATGTGGAAGACTGAGACAGGAGGATGACAGGCTTGAAGCCAGTCTCAGCTACATAGTGGTACTTTCAGCAACTTAGTGAGACTCTGTTTCCAAGTGAAAAATAAAATAGGGCTGGGGGTGTAGTTCAGCAGTAGAATGCCCCTGGGTTCAATCCCCAGCACCAAAAAAAAAAAAAAAAAAAAAAAGAAAAAAAAGAAACAGCTAGTGAGAAGACTGAAACAAGAGGATGAAAATTTCCAGGCCAGCCTGGACAACTTAGAGAGACTCAGACTCAAAATTTAAAAAAATAAAATAAAAGGGAAGGGTGTGTGACTCAGTGGAAAAGCCCTTGCCTAGCCAGGTGTGGTGGTGAACACTTGTAATCCCAGCACTTGGGAGGCTGAGACAGGAGGATCTGGGTTTGCAGGCAGCTACAGCTACCTAGTGAGATCCTGTTTCAAAATAAAGAATAAAAAATAGGACTGGGGATATAACTCGGAGGTAGAATGCCCCTGGGTTCAATCCCCAGAACTGAAAAAATAAAAAATAAAAATAGGGAACAGAAAAGCCTGGGGTTCCATCCCCAGCACCAAAAAAAAAAAAAAAAAACCAAAAAAAACCCTTAAAGGATATAGTCTAAAGCCTGGCGTGGTGGGGGGCATGCTTGTAATCCCAGTACTTGGGAGGCTGAGACAGGAGGATCCGGGTTCCCAGCCAGCCTCAGCTACCTAGTGAGGCCCTCCACAATTTAGTGAGACCCTGTTTCAAAATAAAGAATAAAAAATAGTTTCTGGGGGTGCAACTCAGAGGTGGAATGCCCCTGAGTTCAATCCCCAGTACCACAAAAAAAAAAAGATACAGTCTAATAATAAAAGACTGTGATGTGCAGTGGTCATTGTCTATAATTCCAGCCACACAGGAAGCTGAAGGTGGAAAGCCCAAGGTCAGCCTGGGCAATTTAGAGAGATCCTACCTCATAAAATAAGAAGGGCTCAGGGTGTAGCTCCCTGGCAGAATATCCCAGTGTTCCATCCCCTGTATCTCCAAAAAAAAGGTAAAATACAATAGAATAATAGAATTAATCTTGTCTCTTTCAGTTAAGCTAATCAGGGCATGTACAAACCTTATCCATTCATTTCTAAATTAATCCATTTTCGTTCTCCTTTGTCTGGAGGGCCCTGAAGAACCACCCTCCCTCTTTCCCAGCCCCAGGGTATGATAACATGGTGATACACACCTGTAAAACAAGTATGTGAGAGGCTGAGATGGAGAATCACAGGCTCAAGGCCAGTCTCTACAGTTTAGCAAGGACTTCAGCAACTTAGTGAAACCCCGTTTCAAAAATAAAAAATAAGCCGGGCATGGTGGTGCACGCTTGTAATCCCAGCATTCGGGAGGCTGAGACCGGAGGATCCGGGTTCGCGGCCAGCCTCACCTACCTAGTGAGGCACTCTGCAACTCAGTGAGACTCTGTTTCAAAATAAAGAATAAAAAGGGGCTGGGGGTGTAGCTCGGAGGTAGAATGCCCCTGAGTTCAATCCCCAGTACCGCAAAAAAAAATAAAAAAATAAAAAAATAAAAAATAAAAAATAAAGCTGGGTGTGGTGGCACATGCCTGTAATCCCATTACTTAGGAGGCTGAGACAGAAGGATTGCAGGTTGGAAGCCAGTCACAGCACCTTAGTGAGGCTCTCAGCAACTCAGCAAGAAATAAAATTTGACAGGGGGTATAACTCAAAAGTAGAATACCCTTGGGTTTAACCCCCAACACCACAAAATAAGATAAAAATAAATAAACCAGGCATAGTAGCACACACTCGTAATCCCAACACTTGGGGTGCTGAGGCAGAAGAATTGCAGGTTCAAGGCCAGCCTCAGTAACTTACTGAGGCTCTCTGCAACTTAGTGAGACCCTGTTTCAAAATTTTTTAAAAAAGGGAGGGGGATGGGAATGTAGCTCTGAGGTAGAATGCCCCAATGCCCATGGGTTCAAGCTCCAGTACCATCAAAAAAAAATCTACAGGCAAGTGGGACCATTATTTCTCTCTTCTCCCAGGATGCCCATAGGGACTCAGTCACCTCAGAGCTGGGTTTCCTGGGAAAGATGGAAAACTGGATTTGAAGCCTGGCGTGGTGGCACACGCTTGTAATCCCAGTACTTGGGAGGCTGAGACTGGAGGAACCAGGTTCTTGGTCAGCCTCAGCTACTTAGTGAGGCCCTATGCAACTTAGTGAGACCCTGTTTCAAAATAAAGAATAAAAAAATAAGACTAGGGGTGTAGGTCGGAGGTAGAATGCCCCTGGGTTCAATCTCCAGTACTGCAAAAAAAAAAAAAAAGAAAGAAAACTGGATTTGTCCTGCCATCCCCCACAGCCCGAGGGCCTGAACCGGTGGAATTGTGGTATTCTAGTGCATACACCCCTAACAAGGGTGAGGGAAGAAGGCAGGGCTTTCATTATATCCAGTTGTCTGGCCCCCACACATGTACAACCTGTCATGAGTCCTCTCTTTACCCACATCCGATCTAATTCACTCTGTTCTGCTGAGGCTGCCCTGGCCTAAGAGGATTGGAGCATATGCTACATGGGACCTGGACAGGGTCAGAGGACCAGCTGTGGGGATTCCTAGCAGCCAGGACAGCCACAAGGGAGGAGCAGAAAACAAAAGTGGTGTGGGACTCTGGATGTAGGATTCCAAAAGATGAAACAACATTTACAAGATAACAATGAATGTATTCTTTTCCAAATCACAAGGTCCAGATAAGTTATTAGAATTTAAAAGGAATCAGGCTCACGCCTGTAATTCTAGTACTTAAGAGGCCAAGATGGGATGGCAGGTTGGAGGCCAGTCTTAGCAGTTCCTAGTGAGATCTTATTTCAAAATAAAAAATAAAATAGGGCTGGGATGGAGCTCGGAAGTAGAATGCTCCTGGCTTCAATACCTAGCACAAAAAAAGAGAAGAAAAAAAAGTGCAATTCCTGCAAACAAGATACATAGGTCAACTGAATCCAATACAAGACAAATCAATGAAAACAGGAAGCCCAAAATACCATTCAAAATGTCAGGAAATGCCAGCATACTGGTACATGCCTGTAATCTCAAAATTTGGGAAGTTTGAGGCAGGAGGATCACAAATTGGAGGCTAGTCTGGCTAACTTCATGACACCCAGTCTCAAAATAAAAAAATAAAAAAGTGGGGCACAGTGGCACATGCCTATAATCCCAGTACTTGGGAGGCTGAGACAGGAGGATAGCAGTTTCAAGGCCAACCTCAACAATATCAAGACCTTCAATAACCTAGTGAGACCCTGCTTCAACATTTTTTTAAAAAACCGGGCAGGGTGATGCATACTTGTAATCCTAGTACTTGAGAAACTGAGACAAGAGGATCAAAGGTTCAAGGCCAGCTTCAGCAACTTAAGTAGACCCTGTTTCAAAAAAAAAAAGAGAGAAATATATATATATATGGCCAAGGGTATATCCACTACCACAAATAATAATAATAAAATTTATAGGAAGGCAAAGAACCACAAAAAGTGAGACTTGATGAAGCAGTGGAAGATATGGCATAGCAAATATCTGGACTTACTGTAGTGCTTTAGGGATGAAGTCAGCATGTGCATTAAAGAATCCTTATAGGACAGAGATAGCACAAGAAGCAGTAGAGAAAGGAAAATTTGTCCTTTTCTTTCTTTCTATCTTTCTTTTTTGGCATTGGGGATTGGACCCACAGGCATCCTACCTTCATGGGACATTCAACGTTTGAGCTACAACCCAAGCCCTTTTTTTTTTTTTTTTTTTTTTCAGTACTGGGGATTGAACTCAGGGGCATTCTACCTCCAAGCTACACCCCCAGCCCTATTTTTTTTATTCTTTATTTTGAAACTGGGTCTCACTAAGTTGCGGAGTGCCTCACTAGGTAGCCGAGGCTGGCCGCGAACCTGGATCCTCCGGTCTCAGCCTCTCGAATGCTGGGATTACACGTGTGCGCCACCACGCCCAGCTAACCCAAGCCCTTTCTACTTACTTATTTCCTTTTCAAAAGGGCCTCACTAGGTTGCTGAGCCTAACTACTTTACTGAGGCTGTCCTAGAACCTGCCATCCTCCTGTCTCAGCCTCCCAAGAACTGGGATTACAGGCAACCAACACCACAATGTCCAGCTCTTTTTTTTTTTTTTTTTTAAACTGGGGATTGAACCCAGGGGCATTCTACCTCCAAGCTACATCCCAACCTTTTCTATTTCTTATATGTAAACAGGGTCTCACTAAATTGCTGAGACTGGCCTCAAATCTGGGATCCTCCTGTTTCAGCCTATCAAGTACTGGGATTACAGGCTTGCAGCATCACTGTAGACTCCCAAAGAATATTTTCAGTGTTTGCAGAGTGAATAAAAGACATTAAAGTTTCTTTCCACCAATTTTTTTTCAGTAAAAGGACAAATCATAGAATAGAGGTAGTTACAATATACTAATTGCCAAAAGAATATTAAGAAACCATAAATATATGTGTAGAACCAAACTCTTAAAAGTAGACATAAAAGAAGAGTCTTTAATATCCTGGTGAGACTGTGTTAACCTCTAAAACATCGGGAAATGAACATTGAAACAGATGGGTGAACCTTACAGTTTCAGGGTCCTGAGCAGCGGTCTGGCGGGGCAGGGCCAGAGCCCCTTTGAGAGCTGGTGGGCAGCACTGACAAAGGAATCCACGAACAGCGATTCCACTGGGAACCCACAGAATTGCTCCTGCACATGGTGAGGTGAGGACATCCACAGCAAGAGCTACTCAGTGCAAAGGCAGGCGGCCGTGTCCAGCAGGGCGATGATGGGTTTTAGTGGCCTGATTTTAAGATTAAGAACTGTCTCGGCATGATTTGTCCTTGTCCTCAAAGACACCTATGACTGCCCAGATGTCATGGTGGAGGCCAGGGGCTCCTCAAAGGGGTCCAAGGCTGAAATCAACTCTGTGAAGTCCGGGATTAGCTCGAGGTTCAACTAGAGGCCAGATCCATAGGACCTCTGAGACCAGTCTGCGGCTGCAGCTGTGGGAGCATCTGCTCGGGTGCTGCACCCCAGGACTTCCAAGGCTTGAGCAGGGACCCCCAAGGCCTGAGCAGGGATCCCCAAGGCCTGAGCAGGGACCCCGAAGCCCTGATCACAAACCAAGGCTATGACTGGGGACCACCAAGGTCTGACCGGGGACCCCAAAGTCCTGATTGGAGACCCCAAGGCTCTGATAGGGTACCCTCAAGTCCTGACTGGAGACCCCCAAGCTCCGATTGGGGGCGCCAAAGCCCTGATCGGGTACCCTCAAGTCCTGACCAGAGACCCCAGAGCTCTGATTGGGGACCCCAAAGTCCTGCCTGGAGAAGGTAGGTTCTGCTACTGGGAGCACACTCGAGGGGCTGGGTAGATCAAAGTTGCAGGGCCCTGGGGTCCTGGGAGCGAGGGGATCAGTACTGGCAGGGCCGGGCATTGGGCCCAGGTCTTTGGGGGCGCTGGGCACGGCGCTGGCTCTCATGTTGGCTCTGACACTGGCTCTGGTGCCGGCTGGCACTGCTTTGGCCCTGCCCGCGCCCAGGCCTCGGCCTCTGCCTCGCAGCTCAGGTTGTTGTTGATGAAGTTGTTGAAGAGCTTTCTGCCGGGTTTCTTTGGCTCGGCGGTTCTTAAACCAGACCTGAAGGGATCAAGAAAACAGGGAGATGATGTTAAAGGGAGGGGCCTCCACCCCAGACGGGAAGCTACTGGGAAGGAAGGGAGGGTCTCACACCTTTCCTCACACTCTACCCTTAGCTAGAGCCCCTGGAGCTCCGGAGGCCGAGAGGAGAAATGGAGGCGCAGGCAGGACCTGGCACCCAGGAGCCCAGGGGAACCGGGAGCGTGGGCTGGAAGGAATTTGGGCTTCCCAGGAGGCCTGATTTCCTGACCAGGAGACCAGCAGGGCAGTAGACTGGGTGGTTTGTGTCAGCCAAGGGCTGAAGGAGGACTCGGGCTGCAGTCTTGCCAGCTGTGATCTGGAGGAGCCCAGGGCCTCTCTGCACCCCACACCTAGCCTGCAGCGAGGGGTTCTCAGGTGACCCTGCAGCCAGGCCCTCAGTGGCCAATGCCAGTGGTGGGGAGCGGCCCCTGGGACTCAGAGAGGAAGGCCAGGAGATGGGGTCATACCTGGATCTGGTGCTCATTCAGGTTGAGCCTTTCAGCCAGAGCCATCCGGTCCTGGTAGGTCTGGTACATCTTCTTCTTAAACTCTTCTTCCAGTATCTGCTGTTGTTCCTTAGAGTAGACAGTGCGCTTCTGCCGCCGCCTCCTCGGGGGACCCAGAGGACCTGGGGGCACGGAGGGGCCCGGGGGCATGGAGGGGCCCGGAAACACAGAGGGGCCCAGGGAACTGGAGGAGCCTGTTGACACAGAGAAGCCTGCCCACATGGAAGAGTCCGGGGACACGGAGGACCCCATGGACAAGGAGGAGTCCGGGGACATGGAGGAGCCCGTGGACAAGGAGGAGTCCGGGGACATGGAGGAGCCCATCGACAAGGAGGAGCCTGGGGGACCTGGGTTCACTGAAGAACTTGGGTTCCCTGGTGGAACTGGAAGATGTGGGGGGACTTGGGGGCCCGGAGCTCCTGGGAGAAATGACGGCATTAGGGCATCTGGAGGCACTGGAGGGCCTGAAGGCTTTGGAAGGTCTGGGAAAAGCAAAGAAACTGGAAAAGGAGGAAAATAGATCAGAGGAGCCTCACAGACAGCCCCTAGCCACCCCCAGTGACACCCCTCCCCCAGCCAGGCCAGCAGGAGGGATGCAGCCCAGGGACATCTGGACCAGCACCTGGGGTCAGAGCACCTGGGTCCGCCTCCCAGCCCCAGGCCCAGCACCGCCACCAGCCTCAATGTCCACATTTTTGAAATGGGCCTGAAAACAGTTCCCGTATTATTTCAAGGCCCTCGTCCCAGCAGGGCAGGCAGGGTGGGGTCCTCACCCCAGATCACCCAGGCTGATGCCTCACTCCCACCCCTCACTCCCAAGGAGGGCTGAAGGGGAGCAGACCTCCTCAGCTCAGCCCCAGACACAAAGTTCCCCCCCACCTCTGCCCTTTCGTACTGGGTATTGAACCCAGGGAGGCTCTACCTCCAAGCTACACTTCCAGCTTTAATTTACTTTTTATTTTGAAACAGTGTCAAACTAAGTTGCTAAGGCTAACTGAGACTTCACCTTAATAGCTGGATCTTGAGCATGGCTCAGTCCCTTGGAACCCTGCAAGGCAGACGATTCCAAAAGAAGGCATGTGTAGCCTATCCCACTTTGCATTATGTTATTCTGGAAGTTTGGGGTGCCTTGGGTTTTGCTTTCACATTAAGTATAAAGAAAAATTTCTTAGAAACACAAGATGGCTAGACGGATTGTGATTCCTCAATGTTAGCTAAAAAACATAATGCCTTCAGCTTGCCTCAGAGATATTCATTAATCTCTTTACAAACATTCAGGAAATGGACTTTGCAAGCTTAGCTACTAAACCAAAGAAACTTAGGTTTACTATTTTCTCTATGAGTAAAGAAAGCTTTAAGACAGGTAGTTTGTCTACCTTCCCCCTTGTCTTCACCACACATTAACTAACTCCCAAGCTGCCTGACAGGAACTGAGCAAATAGTGACGATTTAATCTAATGAATAGAGTTTCCTCTCCATCGTTAACCTTTAACACTGTTTTTGTACTAAAAGAATTTGTATATACTTATTGTATTCTGTAACCTTTTCTGTTTTTTTAGTCCCATCAAATACTGTGGGAAATGACTCTTCTAGTTAAAGATGTACCCATACAACTTTAGGAAAAACAAGTCTATAAAAATTCTTGTTCTCAGCCGGGCGTGGTGATGCAGGCTTGTAATACCAGCATTAGGGAGGCTGAGACAGGATGATCCAGGTTCGCAGCCAGCCTCAGCTACTTAGTGAGGCACTCCACAACTTAGACTCGGTTTCAAAATAAAGAATAAAAAATAGGGTGTAGCTTGGAGGTAGAATGCCCCTGAGTTCCATCCCCAGTACCGCAAAAAGAAAAAAGAATCTCAAAAAAAAAAAAAAATTCCTGTTCTCTATGCCTCATAGTAAAAGACAGTATAAAACTGCTATTAAGATGGAATAAACAGATGCGCTTCAACACTGCATTGGGTGGACCATAATCTCTCAACCTTGTCTCGATCCACACCTACTGAGGGACCCTCAACCCTGCTGCCTCAAGGGCTAGCCCCCCACAGCTGACCTCAAACTTGGGATCTTCCTGTCTCAGCCTCCCAAGTACTGGGATTACAGTTCAAGTTCAGCTCTTCTCTGGATGTCTAGACCTGCACCCCATAGCCTCAGCCTCAGGAGCCCACCTTCCCCCTGCAGCCCAGGTCCTTGGGCCCCAGCCCCAACTCACCCTGGAAACGACCGGGTTCTTGCATCCTGCCCTTGGAGGCTCTTGGGCTTCTGCTCCTTCATGTGAGCAGGGACCTTTGGCTTAAATCCTAGCCCAGTGGAGCCCACCCTGCCCCACCCTGCCCTATACCCACCCCTGTCAGTCCCACCCACATTGACTCCACCCTGGTGTTTCTGCCCACATTAGTCTACCTGTTGGCCCCGCCCACATTGGCTCCACCCTGCCAGTCACTCCAGCATTGGCCCCACCCTGTCGGCCCCACCCTGGGGAAGAGTCATCAAGATTGATTAACTCTTTCATTATTGACTACCTACTGTACACACAGGTGATGTGCTAGGCACTGGGAAACCTCACGGAATAAGTTGACCTCCATCGCTCTCTAGGGCTCTGGCCTAGGGCAACATGGCTTTATCCAGGGGGTCCCTACCCAAGGACTTCCAGCCACCCAGCCAGTCCCCAGGGTCGTCCTCATTCCTTCTCAGTGCTGGGAGCCCTTCTGTCAGGTGCAGGGGTGCATTCCCCCAACTCCCTGGCTGCCCCTCTCCTGCACCATATCACCTGCACCAAGATCCACAGCCTCCTCCTCCTGGCTCCCCAAGTCTTATCTGGCCCTTCTCTAGCTGTTCATTCTCAAAGTTACCCCCACATGCCTAAGCACGGGAGAGCCCAGGACACGTTGGCAGGACGATGGTTTTGGTTTAAGGTCTGGATTTGCCCCTGGGCTGAGGTCTGCCGGGCACTCAGGGGTTCACCTGCAGATTTCTTCTTTAGAGGGAATGAACCAACTTCTGGTTTATACAGGGGCCCCTGAGTTGGGTTCCTCAGAGCCACCTGTAGCTAAATGTTACACTCAGCCAAGCCCAGTGGCGCATGCCTGTAATCCCAGGAACTGGGAAGCTGAGACAAGAGGATAGCAGGTTGGAAGACAGCCTCAACAAGTTAGTGAGACCCTCAGCAACTTAGTGAGATGCTGTTTCAAACTAAAAAAAAAATCAAGTGCAATAGGGAGTTGGGGGTGGTGATCAGGTAGAATGCCCCTGGATTCAATCCCCAGTACAAAAAATAAATAAACATTAGACCCAACTTCTGGTTTGTGTCTAGGACCCTTGAGAACTTGCATCAGGAAAGAAGTAAATTTACTATGCTCGGTCCCCAGAGAAATTTTATTATTGCCAATAAAAATTGAAAAGGAAACCAAATGCAAAATGAAACACAATAAATAGATCTCTTGACTATAAATTTATCACAAGTGTAAATTTAGTAGTCTGTGTGTTGTACTGGGGATTGAACCCACAGGCATTCTGCCTCCAAGCTAGGTCCTCAGCCCTATTTTTTTCTGTGTGTGTGTGTGTGTGTGTGTGTGTGTAGTACTGGGGATTGAACCCAGAGGCATTCAACCTCTGAGCTATACCCCTAGTCCTATTTTATTTTTACTTAGAAACAAAGTCTCCCTAGGTTGCTGAGAGTCTCACTACTTGCTGAGGCTGGTCCTTGAACCTTCGATTCTCCTGTCTCAGCCTCCCAGGTACTGGATGACAGGTGTGGGCCACCATGCCCGGTTTACAGTTCCTCTTTCTTTCCCAGTTTTTCTCCTTCCTACTGATTTCTTTTGTTTCTTTGATCCTACCTCATTTCCCCCTTCTGCCTATGCACAGCACGCAGTTCCCCTTTTCCACACCTAGACAGGGCACCACAGTGATATTGCTCAGTGGTACAGTGCTCCTGGGTTCAATCCCCAATACTGCAAAAATAATAATAACAATGATGAAAACAAAAATAAAACCCAGATTCCTGGGCTTCCCCCCATTGTTCCTGACTCAGCAGACCTGGCATGCGTCCTGGGAACATACATTTCTAGTGAGTCCCCAGTGACACTGAACTGCTGGGGCATCAGGAGCCTGTGGTTTGAGAACTGTGGTTGTAGCCAGGCACGGTGCAGCATGCCTATAATCCCAGGATTTGGGAGGCTAAAACAAGAGGATTACAAGTTTGAGGCCAGCCGGGCATGGTGGCACATGCTTGTATTCCCAGCATTTGGGAGGCTGAAACCTGAGGATCTGGGTTCACAGCCAGTCTCAGCTACCTAGTGAGGCATTCCACAACTTAGTGAGACCCTGTTTCAAAATAAAGAATAAAAAATAATAGGGCTGGGGATGTAGCTCGGAGGTAGAATGCCCCTGAGTTCAATCCCCAGCACCGCAAAAAAAAAAAAAAAAAAAAAAAACAAACAGCTAGAGGCCAGCTTCAGCAATTTAATGTGGCCCTCAGCAACTTAGCGAGACTGTTTCAAAACAAAATAGGGCTGGAGGTGTAGCTTGGAGATTCCTGCCTGGGCTCAGTGGTACACCCCTGTAATCCCATGTAATCCCAGCTACGCAGGAGGCTGCAGTGAGAGGATCACAGTGTCAGCATGTCCCTGGGTTTAATCCTCAGTACCACACACACACACACCAACACACACACACACACACACACACACACACACACACACACACACACACACACA
>PVLC010033770.1:0-17300 GCA_004027655.1 Graphiurus murinus | reverse complement strand
GGATTGAACTCAGGGGCATTCTACCTCCGAGCTACACCCCCAGCCCTATTTTTTATTCTTTATTTTGAAACCGAGTCTCACTAAGTTGCGGAGTGCCTCACTAGGTAGCTGAGGCTGGCCGCGAACCCGGATCCTCCGGTCTCAGCCTCCCGAATGCTGGGATTACAAGCGTGCGCCACCACGCCCGGCTATTTTTATTTTTGTGGTACTGGGGATTGAACTCAGGGGGCATTCTACCTCCGAGCTATACCCCCAGCCCTATTTTTTATTCTTTATTTTGAAACCGAGTCTCACTAAGTTGCGGAGTGCCTCACTAGGTAGCTGGAGCTGGCCTCGAACCGGATCCTCCGGTCTCAGCCTCCTGAATGCTGGGATTACAAGCGTTCGCCACCACGCCCGGCTCCTTTTAATTTTTTTGAGAAACTATCTTGCCTAGACTGGCCTTAAACTTTTTCTTTTTGTGTGTGTGTGGTACTGGGGAGTGAATCCAGGAGCGTTCTACCTCTGAGCTGCACCCCCAGCCCTATTTTATTTTTTATTTTGAAACAGTCTAAGTTGCTGAGGGGCCTTGCTAAGTTGCTGAGGCTGGCTGCGAACCTGCAATTGTGTCTCAGCCTCCCTCCCAAGTATTGGGATTACAAGTGTATACCGCCATGCCCGGCTCAAACTTTGGATCCTCCTGCCTCAGCCTCCTGAGTCCCTAGGATTATGAGTGTGTGCCACAGCACTCAATCACACTCTTCTTTGGAGCCTGCCTCTCCTCCAGACATGGGTTTGGACACCAGCCTCCTCTTGTGTGGGCAGCTACAGGGCACTCTGGCTGGGGAGCAGAGGACAAGTGTTCACCCAGGCTAGACTCACGGTTGCAGAGCAGGGTGGCATGGGAAAGGGTCTGCAGGGCTGCTTCTCTGCGCGTCGCTATCTCCCAGATGCCTGGGTCCCATCTCACTTTGGGGGAGAAGGTCATCTCTGAGATGGGCAGTCCCCACACAGGAGCCTGCTCTCAGCGCCAGCTCCTGCCTGTCTTCACCCACCATGGGACGGGGGGGGGGGGGGGGGACAGAATAAAGCAGACCACAGCAGACCAGCCGGATTTCACACTGTTGTTTCCTTCTTAAAGCCACAAGCACAGGCCTCTGTGTGCCCCGCCCCAGGACGGTGGCCTGATCTAAGGCCCCTTTCTCGCTGTGGCAGTAGCAGGGATCTCGGCTCTGCTTGTCGCTCGCTCCCCAGAGCTCAGGGCAGTGCTCCATGCAGCCTCCCCACCTCCACGAAGGCCTCCACACAGCGGTCAATGTCCTCCTCGCTGTGCACCGCTGAGATCTGCACCCGGATCCGGGCCTTGCCTTTGGGAACCACAGGGTAGCTGAATCCGATGACAAAGATGCCTGGGAAAGTGGAAGCAAGGGCAGACCTGAGCCAGGCGGGCTTGGGGCAGGATATCGGCGCCCACTTTCCTGAGCTGCCCACGGGCTTAGGCATGGTGCTGCCCTGTGGCCTGGGGTTGCCCAGCGTGGACAGACAAGCTCAGCTAGCTGGTCTAACAGGTGGTAGGGCAGGGGAAGAGGGAAGACCCAAGGTCTACAGGTTCCCTCCTCTTTTCTCTTAGGACCCCCATGGGTCCTCTTGTCCCCTGCCCCTTACCTCTCTTCAGCATGTCATCTGCCATGCGAGAGGCCAGCCGAGCATCGCCCAGCATCACAGGGCAGATGGGGTGACCAGCCCCCGAGATGGTGAAGCCAGCAGCCTCCATCTTTGTGCGGAACCTGTGGACACAGCAGGGCGCTGCAGGAAGCTGGGGGTTGTGGAGCACTCCTGTGGCTCCTGGTGGGCACAGGGCCCAGGATCAAGAGAACTAAGCATGACGGAGGTGCAGACCCCGTGAAGCAGACAGGGAGCCAGACACGGGGCAGGTGGAACAAAGAGGTGGAAAGGGGGGGACAGAGGAGGTGCGAGGCCGACGCAGGACCTGCAGGTGAGGAGCAGGCCCCTCCATGTCCCCCCTGACCTCCGCCTGTCCCATCCCCGTTGGGAGCTGTACCGCTGGGCCTTGGCAGTCATAGACTGGACGATGGAGCTGCTCTCCATGAGCAGGTCCAGGGCCTTGGAGGCACAGCCGACGACGGCGGGGGGCAGGCTGTTGGAGAAGAGGTAGGGCCGGGCACGCTGCCGGAGCAAGGACACCAGGGCCCCAGGCCCTGTCGTGTAGCCCCCTGAGAACACGGGAGGGAGAGGGAGGAGGGGCTGGTCAGGGGCCAGAGCTCCCCACGTCCCTCCTGAGGTACCCCCCACGCTGCCCTCTTCTCCGTTGCCCCATGCCTGCCCTCCCCCCTTCCCTGGCCCCCCTCCAGGCACCTGCGGCTCCGCCCAGTGCCTTCCCCAGGGTGGAGTTGATGATGGTGACCTGGTCCATCACGCCCAACAGCTCATCTGTGCCCCTGCAAGGGAAGCGGACGCTACTGCCATTGGCCTCCTGAGTCCCAGGACTCGGGTCAGGCTGGGGCTGGCCTTTCGGCTTCCCACCCACCCTCAGAAGCCGCGCTCAGGGGCCCTGTGCTCCCACCGTCCCGTGGGCCCCAGGAAGCCAGCAGCATGGCATTCGTCCACAAAGACCAGGGCACCATATTGAGCGGCAAGGCGGCAGATCTCCTGCAGGGGGGCAATGTCGCCATCCATGGAGAAGGCTCCGTCAGTGGCCACCAGACGCAGCCGATGCTTCTGCAGGGGAGGTGAGCAGGTGGCAAATATCGTCACGAATCAGGCCAGACCACCTGCCCTTTGTGCTGCTTGTGGCTCTGAGGGGACACAGAGGCGCCCCCACCTGAGGCTGCAACACCTTCCTCACCTGGCCTCTCAGCCTCGCCCATCTCTTCCAGGGAAGCTCTGGGCAGGGAGAAGGGCGCAGGCCCACCTTCCTGGGTCAAGTCCCAGGGGGCAGGCTGAGGCAGGGCCAGGTCTCAGCCACAGGCCCAGCCCACCCCTGTGCACAGGGCCTGCCTCCTGGAAGGTGTTCTCTGACCTCGAGACAGCATGGTGCAGCGGGATTAAGGCCCTGGGGCTGCGGGGTTTGGGTTCTGATCTTGGCTGTTTCAAACCTTTAGGCTGTGTGTCATCTGTGAGTCGGGAGGCTGAGGGTGAGTCCCGTCCCTGTCCCTGGAGCCCCAGGGCCCTGTCCCACCTGGGCCTCCCGCAGCTTGGCCTCTAGGTCCGCCATGTCCAGGTGGCGGTAGCGGTACTTGTGGGCCTTGCACAGGCGGATGCCGTCGATGATGGAGGCGTGGTTCAGCTCGTCTGACAGTACGGCGTCCTCAGGGGTCAGCAGGGCCTGGCAGGGGTCATGTCCACAGAGCCGTCACCCAGCCACCTTGGGGCTCTCCTTCCCCACGGCTCCCCTGAGCCGAGTTTCACTGCTAGCCTGGGCGCAACTCTGGGCCCGCCCTCTACCTGTCTGGGTCCCCGCTGCCCCAGTGCTGGGCTCAACCGGGGCCCCGCTCCAGTGTGAGCAGGTGAGACATTGGTGAGGACCAGGCCCCTGCCACCCCCGCCTTCCAGCTGATGTAGGTCCTCATACCCCCAATGCCCTGGAAGCTGGGCTCCTTGCAAGCCAGACTTCCTCCTAGAACACCTTCCTGGCCCAACTGCGGCCTCCGTAAGGAAGGGCACCAGAGCCTCTCAGTATAGCACTGGGACCCTGCCAGGCTCTCCCAACTGGCCCTAAGCTGCCCATGGCCTCGCGGCCCCGCTCACTCCCACCCACCCATGGCCTCCACACACCTCAAAGAGGCCCGCATTGGCATCGAAACAGCTGGGATAGAGAATGGCATCCTCCCTCTGGTGGAAGCGGGCTATCTTGGCTTCTAGATTCTTATGGATGCTCTAACGAAAGTGCAGGAGACACAGGTGTTAATGCCTGTGGGACCATATAGGATAAATCTCGGAGGAGAGAGGCTTCGAGGGCCGCGAACAGACCCAACCCAGAACCCAGAAGAAAGGCCTGCAGCCTCAGCCTTCTTTTTTGCTGGGTTCTAAACCCAGGGTCTTGAGCATGATAGGCAAGCATTCTACTCCACTGAGCCACACTGCCGCCCCTGGCCCTTCTTTTTGCACCACACAGGTTACCCCAGGGCCCACAGGAATCGGACAGATGGTCCCCACTGAGGAGTTCCGGACTCGCTAGGTTTCCTTTGCTCGATGGCTCTAATAGTGGAATTATGGGTGCTGATGGGGAGGGAAAATGTCTTCCTAATAGCAAACAGAATGTCTTTCTGGTTACTTTATTGCAAAGAGGATTACATAATTAACTCTGCATTCATTTGGGCTCTGCTTCTTAGATCTGAAAGCTGTCTGGCTGAGGGTTTTGTTGGAGGGTAACTGGATGCCTCTGATGTTCATTTTACTCTCACCTTGCTTTTTCTAAATTATTATTATTATTATTATTATTATTATTATTATTATTATTATTATTATTATTGTTTTGGGTGGTACTAGGGATTCAACCCAGGGGCATTCTACTTCCGAGCTACACCCCTTTTTATTTTTATTTTTTGTTTTGAAACAGGGTCTTGCTAAGATGCTGAGAGTCAGCCGGGTGTGGTGGCGCATGCTTGTAATCCCAGTACTTGGGAGGCTGAGACAGGAGGATCACAGGTTCGAGGCCAGCCTCAGCTACTTAGTGAGGCCCTCTGCAACTTAGTGAGACTCAGCTTCAAAATAAAGAATAAAAAAATAGGGCTGGGGGTGTAACTCGGAGGTAGAAAGCCCCTGAGTTCAATCCCTAGTAAAAAAAGATGCTGAGAGTCTTGTTATGTTGCTAAGGCTGTCCTCAAACCTGAGATCCTCCTATCTCAACCTCCCAAGTACTGGGATTACAGAAATGTGCCACCATGCCTGGCTGCTTATAATGTTCCTAAAAGAGTACCTGAGCAGGGCGTGGTGGTGCACGCTTATAATCCCAGCATTTGGGAGGCTAAGACTGGAGGATCCGGATTCGAGGCCAGCCTCAGCTGCTTAGTGAGGCCCTCTGCAACTTAGTGAGACCCTGTTTCAAAATAAAGGATAAAAAATCGGACTGGGAGTGTAACTTGGATGTAGAATGCCCCCAGGTTCCATCCCCAGTACCACACACATACAAAAAAAGAGTACCTGGGCTAGTTGTGGTGCTGTGTGGTGATATACACCTTTAATCCCAGTACTTGGGAGGATAAGACAAGACGATTAAAGGTTCGAACTAGACCATTTCAAAACAAAACTAGCCGGGTGTGGTGGCGCACGCTTGTAATCCCAGCATTCGGGAGGCTGAGACCGGAAGATCCAGGTTTGAGGCCAGCCTCAGCTACCTAGTGAGGCACTCCACAACTTAGTGAGACCCGGTTTCAAAATAAAGAATAAAAAATAGGGCTGGGGGTATAGCTTGGAGGTAGAACGCCCCTGAGTTCAATCCCTAGTACCTCAAAAAAAAAAAAAAAAAAAAAAAAATCAAAACAAAAACTAGCCAGACCCTGTTTCAAAACAAAAAGAAAAAGAAAGTTGGGCCGGACGTGGTGGCGCACGCTTGTAATCCCAGCATTCGGGAGGCTGAGACCGGAGGATCCGGGTTCGCGGCCAGCCTCAGCTACCTAGTGAGGCACTCCGCAACTTAGTGAGACTCGGTTTCAAAATAAAGAATAAAAAAAAAATAGGGCTGGGGTTATAGCTCGGAGGTAGAACGCCTCTGAGTTCAACCCCCAGTACTGCAAAAAAAAAAAAAAAAAAAAAAGAAAGTTGGGTGTGATGACGCATGCCTGTAATTCTAGTACTTAGGAGGCTGAGACATGAGGATCATAGGTTCGAGGATAGCCTCAGCAAGTAGTGAGACTCTCATCAACCTAGGGAGATATCCTGTTTCAAAATAAAAATAAAATAGGGCTGGGGGTGTAGCTCTGAGGTAGAATGCCCCTGGGTCCAATCCCTTATACCAAAAGTAAAAAATAAAAAAGAGTACCTGGCACATAGCAAACACTACATATGCTTCATATTTATATGAATTTATTTTGTAACACAAAATAATAGAATTTATTAAGTGCTACTGTGGGCCAGGCACTGTTCTAAGCATTTTTACACATAGCTCTTTATTTTTTAACAATTCTAGTAAGTACCATGATCTCCATTTTACTGACAGAGCCATGAATGGCAACGCTGGAAACCGAGCTTGCTTATTTATCTATCTATCTATCTATCTATCTATCTATTTATTTATTTATTTATTTATTTAGCGGTACTGGGGATTGAACCCAGGGACATTCTACCTCGGAGCTATACCCCCAGCCCTATTTTTATTCTTTATTTTGAAACAGGGTCTCACTAAGTTGCAGAGGATCTCATTAAGTAGCTGAGGCTGGCTGTGAACCTGTGATCCTCCTGTCTCAGCCTCCCAAGTACTGGAATTACAAGTGTGTGCCACTACACCCGGCTGGAAACCGAGCTTAGGCAAAACAGCCCCAGAACCCTGGCTCTCAAGCCTGCAGTGGGTCAGGTGTGAGGAAGGACAGAGGCTTGCACCCGCCTTTCCCCCGACAGCTTTGGGCCAACAGTGGGCCCAGGGCCCTGCGACATGCTGAGCTGGCTAAACCAGGCTGCTGACTGTGGGAAGCAGACAGCTGGGGTCAATAACCCCCGCCCCCACCGTGTGTACCTGGGTCCCACAGATGAAGCGAACTGAGCTAAGGCCGGCTCCGAACTCCTCCAGAGCCTGCAGACCGGCCCGGATCACCTCGGGGTGGCTGCTCAGGCCCAGGTAGTTGTTGGCACAGAAGTTAAGGATTCCTGAAGTGGAGAAGAGATGGATACAGTAGCTCGGGCAGGGCAAGGAGGAGCCTGGGAAGGGTATAGCGCCAGCCCCTGGGGAGATGGTCCTGAGAGGCAATGAACCGGGACTCGCTCTGGAGGAGGTGACAACCACGCAGACGGTCCATTCTGGGACAGAGGCTGGGGACCCAGGGAGCACCAAATCCGAGCACGACAGGGGAAGGAGGGCCAGGGAAGGATTTTCTCTCAGTGCTGCACCTTGAAGGACGGGGCGTTTAAACTCTGGCTTTGAATCACATTCCACCCAAGGAAGTCAGGCCTTCCTCAAAGGCTCCTCCTGTCCCTAAAGACCACCGCTGTCCCCTCGCCTGAACCTAGATTCCTTCGTGGATAAAGAGGAGGGCTGGGTCAGATGTCTGTTGCAGCCCACCAGCTCCACACCGTGTGTTTTGCACCTGTACAGAATCATATCCTCAGAAGAGGTGCCTCAGCCGGGCGTGGTGGCACATGCTTGTAATCCCAGCATTCGGGAGGCTGAGACCGGAGGGTCCGGGTTCGCGGCCAGCCTCAGCTACCTAGTGAGGCACTCCGCAACTTAGTGAGACTCAATTTCAAAATAAAGAATAAAAAATAGGGCTGGGGGTATAGCTCGGAGGTAGAATGCCCCTGAGTTCAACTCCCAGTACCGCAAAAAAAAAAAAAAATAAAAAGAGGTGCCTCTAAGACCTCAGTCCTCCATGATAAAGACCAAAGTGAACACAGGTGACCGAGGAGAGGAGGCCCGGGGAGGGGCACGTTCACAGCCTGGGGAAGGTAAAGGCAGGAAGAGAACTTGTGTCTCCTCATTCCTCAACTTTTTTTTTTTTTTTTCTTTTTGGTACTGGGGATGGAACCCAGGGGCATAGTACCTCTGAGCTACACTCCCAGCCGTATTTTATTTATTTCTGTTGTACTGGGTATTGAACCTAGGGGCATTCTACCTCTGAGCTACACTCCCAGCCATATTTTATTTATTATTTGGAAACAGGGTCTCACTAAGTTGCTGAGGGCCTCACGAAGTTGCAGAGGCTGTCCTTGAGCCTGCCATCCTCCTGTCTCAGCCTCCCAAGCACTAGGATTACAAGCAGGTGCTGCCACGCCCAGCATTGTTTTTTTGAAACAGGGTCTGGCTAAGTTGCCCAGGCTGGCCAGGAACTTGTGATCCTCCTGCCTCAGCCTCCAGAGTTGCTGGGATTACAGACAGGCACCACCACACCTGGCTGCATCTGCGACTTCTGCAACAGCTCTGGAATGATTGTTGGCTTTGACTTCGCCAGGAATTGAGCCTCTCTGACCAGTTAGCTTGTCTTCCAGGTCCAGTATCCCACAACTACATGCAGCTGGCTGGGGGGCCCTGGGGACAAACTACACTCCGAATTTTGGCTTCTTCGTTTGTAAAGGGGACTAGTCACTCCCACATTTAGAGGCTAGCAGGAGTCCACGTGCAGCCATCAATAGAGGGTTTGCCCCCGGCGTGGTGGCGCACGCTTGTAATCCCAGCATTTGGGAGGCTGAGATCGGAAGATCCGGGTTCGAGGCCAGCCTCAGCTGCTTAGTGAGGCCCTCCACAACTTAGTGAGACCCTGATTCAAAATAAAGAATAAAAAATAGGGCTGGGGCTGTAGTTCGGAGGTAGAATGTCCCCAGGTTCCATCCCCAGTACCGGGGGGAAAAAAAAAAAAAAGAGGGTTTGCAAGGAAACCTGGGTTCTTTTGTGGCCACCGGCCCACCATCCTGAAGGGGTAACGCGGGCGCCAGCTGCGTGTCTCTTTTCCTCACGTTCTCACAGGGCTGGGTCTCCTTCCAGCTCCACCCGCTGCACCAAAAAAGTGCTCAGGGATAAACCCATGGAAACGGGTTTAACCAGGTTAGAGGTAACAGCGGGAAGCCATACTCTGACAGACGGGTAGGGGACCAGTAGCTACCTGTGCAGGCACGCCCCCCTCCCAGGCCCCGACTCCAGGATCTGAATTCCCGCGCAATCCGGTGACCGGCGCTCGACCACCCAGGCGAGTGGGAAGACTCCTAGGAGGAGAAGTTACCTCCGGAGACGCCGTCCACGTGGATGTGCGGCCCCTGGCGGGATGTGATGACCCGTTCACTCTTCCAGGTGCCAGCCCCGCGGATCCCTTCCAGCTCCCCCTCCAGGATGCCGCGCAGCTGGGCCAGAGCGGACTGCGCGCGGCGGCCGCCGGAGTCCCGGGAGAGCGCAGCGCGCCAGAAGCTGCCGGACCACATCGTACCCGCCTCGCTGCAGCGCGCCTGCCAGCCGGGTGCCGTGCGCACGGCGGCCGCGGTCGTCACGTGGCCGGGGGTTGGGCTCAGGCAGCCAATCGGAGCCAGAGGAGCTCACTTAAAGCGGCAGGAGGAGGGACCGGATCGCCGGACGGGGTGTGGCGTTATCAGCCAAGGACGAGAGTGGATTGATTTGTAAGGAGGCGGAGAAAGTCGCACCAGGGCCCAGCCCACCGGGCCCACCACCCCCAGCCTACACACCCACCTCTTGGAAGGAAAGGGGGTGCCCTCTGGACCCCAAAGGCAGGAGCCTGGAAAGCTGTGACTCGTTCTGCACCTTCTTGCCCTGAAGTTTCTGACGAGCTCTCGGAACCCCCTTCCCTTTTCAGGTACACACTTGGCCCCAGAGGTCCCCCACTGCTTGCAAGCCCAACTGCTCCGCAGTGTCCTCCAGCCATTTTTAAGTCAGGAAATACTCATTTTTTTTCTTTTCCAATTTTATTTTAAAGTTTTAAAATTACGATGACAACAAAATTTCCCCAGCACAAATAACATTTGTTTAAAAGGGGGGGGGCACGCAGGTGCGCGATTTTCCTATTTTATTAAAAATAGGAGAAAGACAACTGTACAGATTTTTTCTCCCAGCTCCCGGTGTGAAACATAAGTACTAGCCATAGATAGGCATATATACACACACACACACACACACACACACACACACACACACACACGCACGCGCTCTCGAGCACATACATGCACACAGACCTAGCTTTCTAAAACTACCTAGCAAATTCAAAATCAACTGCAGTATCTTACTGCCTACTCCCCCCACCCTCCCCATTGACAACTACTTAAAAAAAGACTCAGAAGCAAAAAGAGGTCGGGAGGTTTTTTTAAGTGGCTGGTGGTGGAACAGGAGCTTCACCAGACCAAGCAGTACTGTACAGGAGGAACAACAACAAAAAACAAACAAGGAAAATGTCCTTCTAGGACACAATCCATTAATTTCTGTGGGAAAATCCAAACTTCAACAGAGCACACTGAGGCACTTGGCTGACTGACTCCCCACCCTCCCCAAAAGTTCCCACTCCCATTTAATAGGAGACTATCAGGAAGCCACAAAGACCCCCTCCCCTTTTCTAAGATAATAGGAAGTCCACAAGGGCAGACTAACAGAAGTGAGAAGAAAATTGGGCCAAGGACCCCACCACACACTCCCACCAGGAGGTGAACATCAGCCCAGGGAGGATTTTTTCCATCTTCCTTCTTTTGCCCGCTAATGGCTGCCACCCTTTCCTCCTGCCAAAGGTTCCAAAACTCTCAAGGGGCGCCCAACTTAAAAGCCTAAAAATATTTCTACAACCCTTAATTCCTGGGCTCCCTCTCTTCTAGCCAGAATAAACTGCCTCGCCTGTTCCCTCCTCCCCCATCTACCTTCACTGCAAACAAGCCACCCAACAAAATAAAACACACAAACCCACCCAAACCCCTAACCCCTAAGATTAATAAATCAACAAAACGGAATATAAGTACATCCTCATCATTACAGAGATGAGATTGGGTGTTGCTGTCCTTACACAACTGGTTAAGGTTTCAAAAAGGAATGATTCCACAATTTCTGCAGAATCCAAATTCTGTCTTTTTTATAAAGTCAAAATAGAATGGGGCAAAGGGTTGCAGATGAGGACCAAGAAGGAAAGGAGAAAAGTATTTACAGAAAACAGGAAGGAGTGTCCGAAAGAGAAGGCCTCATTATCACTTCTTCTTGCCGGCCCTCTTGGCACTGGACTTGGCTTTGGGCTTCACCGGTTTGGCCTTTTTGGGCTTGGAAGCCTTGACTGGCTTGGCTTTGACAATCTTGGGCTTTTTGGCTTTCTTGGGTGTGGTAGCTGGCTTCTTCTTGGCCTTCTTGACAGGGGTGGCTTTGGGTTTCTTGCTTGGGGCTTTGGAAGCAGCCTTCTTGGGCTTGGCTGCCTTCTTTGGCGTGGCCACCTTCTTGACTTCCTTCTTGGTCTTCTTGAAGGCCACTGACCTCTTGGGCTCGTCGCTCTTGGCCAGCCGGAAGGACCCCGAGGCACCCACCCCTTTGGTTTGCTTGAGGACACCGGTGGTCACCAGGCGCTTGATGGACAGCTTGATCTGGGAGTCGGCGTTCTCACCCACCTTGTAGTGGCTCTTGATATATTTCTGGATGGACTGGCGCGAGGAGCCTGCGCGGTTCTTCTCGGCCTGGATGGCGGCCACGATCATGTCTGAATACTTGGGGTGGTCTGTGGACTTCTTGGAGGCCTTGGCCCGCTTGGGCTTGGCCGCAGGAGTGGACGTGGAGTTCTCAGTCATGGTGGCCCGCCCGGTCCTGCTGTTGAAGACGCCTTCCAAAGGACCGGCCCTGGTCGGAGGCTGAGCAAAGCCCGACTCGGGATCTGCTCCCGGGCCCCTGATCTACCAGGCCAGTCCCGAGTCCCGCTGTCCGGGATGCGGGCGAGGAGTTGCTGCCTCTGGTCCCCGCACGGGTCGCAGGAGGGCTCTCCGGGCCGGCTCTGCGTGGCCCAGCCCCGCCGCTCGGCTCTGGCTGCGGCTCCGGCTCGGGCTCCGACACCGACTCTGCCTCTGGCTCCGGCTCTGCCTCCGCCTCCTCTGCCTCCCTTTTCCCAGCTCCGCGTCTGGCGCTCGGGCGGCGCATCCGGGTATTTAGCGGCGGCGGGCGGACCGCGGTGAGGACAGGGCTGCTGGCTGCCTGCTCCCGGCCCGGAATGGCGCAGCGCCGCCGCCATCTGTGTTTCTTCCGCCGAGCAAATCCGACCTTTCCCCCCGGCCCAGGCCTTCCCGCCCCTGGCCACCGCCCGGGGCCGCTGCCTGGCTCCCTGGGCTCCCCTGCGGGGTAACCCGCCGGCCGGGCCGCCGCCCCCCGCGCCCGCCACGCGCCCCAAACGGCGCCGAGGACCGCTGGAGCGCCGGCACATTTCCCCTTTGCGGGGGGCTGGCTCTGCGGGGCAGGGGAGCCCCGCGGTGGGAAACGCCCCGTAGCAAAGCTCCCCCCTGGGGCTACTAGGGACCCCAATCCCGGGCCGCTGCGGGGCCCCCTAGCCTGGCGGAGCGGCTGGAAAGCGGCCCCAACTAACACACGCGGCCCCTAGCTGGGCGACTCCCAGCCGGGCCGAGCCGGGACAGGGGGGAGGGGTCGCTCCCCCGGGGTCCGGTCGCCTCTCAGGGGTCACCCCGCCACCGGCCCCCCAGCACCCCTACCCCCTCTCTGTCCGTGGGGCCCCCAAGGAAACTTTCCCTGGAAGAGTTGGAAGCGCACTTTCAAACTTTGTCCCTTCCCCCTCCCGGAGTCCACTTTCTCAGCGCGCCCCCCCCGACCCCAGCGTGGGGGTTCCCTCCTGAGGCCGAACCCCCAGTGCTGCCCGGGTCCCCCGAGAGCTGAGGAGGGGCCTCCCGGGTGGCCTGCGCTCTACAAAGACCCCCGCATCACCCATGTATCCTAACTGGGAGTTCATTTACATGCCTCCCTCAGCCTAGGAGTTTGGGGGTGTATGAGGTAGAACTCGCCGCCTCCCCACCCCCGAGGCCCAGCCTGGGGGTCCAGCCCCCCTCCTGAGGCCCCTTGGAGGCGGCGTGGGGGGCAGTGGGGACACCCACAGTGGAGGAGCCGCCCCAATGGCTCTAACCAGAGGCTGTCCTGGGGGCCCCTAGAATGAGAGGCCTTGAATGCTTTAGAGACCTGGAAAAACGGGGCTCTCGGGGTCTGGTGGAGGAGGGGGTCCCGTTGCTTGGGTTGCGACTAATCCTCGGGAAGTGCGCAGTTGTTCAGGGAGCTGTGGCCAGGACCACCGCCATTTTGCTGGGAAGATGCCATGTCTTTGTTAAAATGTACATTGATTCCCCGGACTGCTCCGCAGGTATAGACAAGCAGACAGCGGCGCCAGGGTCTGTAGGGAGTCCTGGGGCTCAGAGCGCTTTTTAGAGGCTCAGAGGCCAGCTGATGGGACCCCAGAGACCCTATGATCTGTTATCTGCGGGTGATCTCCCACTCCCCGGCCAGGTTAGCCTGGCAGCAACTCTAGGCTGGGATTCTGGGATGCTTGCTCCTCGGGCTGCTCCCTCAACAAACCTACTTTTATTCCCTTAGCAAAAAGGCACGACACTCTTTAGTTAAACAATACCCTGGGAGCGTGGGTTTGCTGTTGGTCCAAATGATGAACGCAGGTCCCCCAGCACTGTTTGCAGACCTGTGTCGTGCAGAGGAGGGGAAGGGGGAAGGAAGGTTTAGGTTGGGGGGGTTCATAGTTGGGGGGCTGTCTGGAGGGCTCCTACCGAACCTGGGAGTCTCTGAGGCCAGGACAAATTACTGCCCCCCCCATTCCATGGGATGGATTAATCCAAATGATGGGGGAGGGGAGGAGAAAGGAGGTAGGCGTGGGGGAGGCCCCAAACCGGATGGCAGATGCCTTCTCCCTTGGGGTTATCTCGGTGGCACCGGCAGGGAAGGGAAGTAAGGAAGAGCCGGGTTAGTTCGAAAGGTCAAGGTTCTTATTTCACGTCAATTATCCCGAGATTCCCTGATTTGAAAGCATAACATTCGGACAGGTTTGTTTGGGTTATTTTCAAAGACAATTCTCCGGGTTTCCACTAAGATCTGGGTGGGGAGAATACCCAAATAGTCACCCCAATATCAGAGATCTTCCACCTGCGCTCCCAGAGACATGTCACCCCCTCCCCCCAGGAATTCAATGACTCAGTGTTGAAAAACAGTCCCCGCGCGGCACTGCGAAGTGGGCTCCGCCGGTTTCTGGATTCTTGGCGCCTCCCGCCTGGGGTGGGGGGGGTAGGTAATGCGATCGTTACCCCATCACTCCCATTTTTTTCCGTGGAGACTGCGGGGCTTGAAGGGAGGGATGGGGGGCACTGTGGGTGGGGCTCAGCTCCCGGTGGGACCCCCCCCCCGCCTTTATCTCATTTAGTTACTTTCACATCCCTTATCGCCGAGGTCCGGCGACCTGAAATTCTCTCCCGGAACTGAAGCCAGAGGTGGGGGAGGGGTGGCTTCTGGCAGCGGGGCTTCCAGCCTGCGGACACCCCTTCTCCCACCTGGCGGCGAGGTCCGCCCCTCCCCCTGTGCAGAGGCATTGGGGGAAGGGAAGGGGTTCCCCAGGAGTCTGGCGCTGGAGGGGTCGGGGGTGGGGGGAAAGGCTTCCTCCAGATCGGCGTGGCTTCGCCTCGCGGACGCTGGGGGGCTGGGGGCTCCTTGGCTCCGGGCCCCCCCGGAGTAGAGCTGCTTTCCAGCGGGCACAGACGGGGTATCCCCCACCCGCCTTAACACGAGGCCCTTTACAAGCCCCTGAGCCGCAGCGCTGCGGGAAACCACTGCTGGGAAATGTAGTCCCCAGCTGAGCCCGCGCGGGCGGTCCCCGGCCCACCGGCCTCCTGAGCCCCCCACGCGCCGACGCCGGGCGTGGGCAGGGCCTCGGTTTCTCCATCTGTCAGGAGGGTGCTCTACCACCTCGGGTTAGTGTGAAAGTGAAATGAAATCCTGCTGGAAAAGTATAAACGGCAGTAAATGTCGGAGCCATGTTCTTCCTAAGGGGGGGGGGGGCAGCATTTATTGAGCCTTGCCAAGGAACATTGGCGTGAGAAGCTTGGGGGAGAGACCGGCCACATGTCACAGGCCGGGGCAGCAGGCATCACCCGCCCTAGGTCCCCTCACCTAGCAAATGGAATTTGACTGGAGGCACCCAAGAGTGCTTCCAACCTTCTTGGGCTTACAAACGGCTTCAGGGGCCAGGGGTTCAGCCTCGAGCTTTGAAATATTACAAATGGGGTGGCAGTATGCCTGTAACAGGAATACCTGGCGGCTGAGACAGGAGGTTCTAAGGTTGGAGGCTGGCCTCAGCAAGGCAACACAGGGAGATCCTGTTTCAAAATAAAAAAGGTTGGGTGTGAAGGTCAGAGGTAGAATGCCCCTGACTTCAATACTCAGTACCAAAAAAAAGAATAAAAGAAGAAGGCAGCAAGAACCTTGGTACGGGTGGAGATAAGGGCTGAGGGCGGAGGGCCAGGAGCTGAGCTTTGGGGGGGACCTGTTCGGCAGCCATTTAATCTGAGGAAAGGCACGGCAGGCAGTGGGAAAGTGGGCGGCTTTCCAGGCAGCAGAGAAAGGCCTGGAGGGACCAGAGGCCAGCTTCATGCAGGAGTCCTGGCAGGAGACCCAATAAGAGAGGGCGCTGGCAAAGGAGTTTTTGTGTTAGGGAAGGAGTACATGTGACACAGTCAGCAACATTTTATTTTATTTGTTTTGAGATGGGGGGTCGTCCTGTGTTGTATCTTAGAAGTAGAATGCCCCTGGGTTCTATCCCCAGTAACACACACACACACACACACACACACACACACACACACACACACACACCCAAGTAAAAAATAAATAAAAAGGCCATGGTGGCACATGCTTGTAATCCCAGCATTTGGGAGGATTGAAGGTTCACAGCTAGCCTCAGCTACTTAGCGAGACCCTATTTCAAAATAAAAGATAAAAGCTGGGTGTGGTGGCGCATGCTTGTAATCCCAGCATTTGGGAGGCTGAGACCGGAGGATCCAGGTTCGAGGCCAGCCTCAGCTACCTAGTGAGGCATTCTGCAACTTAGTGAGACCCTGTTTCAAAATAAAGAATAAAAAATAGGGCTGCGGGTATAGCTTAGAAGTAGAATGCCCCTGAGTTCAATCCTCATTACTGCAAAAATAAAAAATAAATAAAAATAAAAAATAAATGGGTCTGGGAGTCTAGCTCAGAGGTAGAATACCCCTTGGTTCAATCTCCAGGACTTCAAATAAATAAATAAATAAAATGGCTAGGGCAGAGGCAGACTGCCCCTGAGTTTAATCTCCAATACCAAAATAAAATAAAATAAAAGGAGAGGAGAGGGAGGGAGAGCTGGCAGGCCCCCAGGTGGCATTTGTGCACGGCTCAGGATGTGGACTGTGGGGAGGGAGGGAGGAGGGGGACTCTGGCCACAGTGGGTTTTCGAGCCTGAGGGCTCTGGGCAGAGGTATCCTAGGAGACAGGTGGCTAAAGAAGCAGGGACTCCTCGGAGAGGTCTGGGCTGGATGGAACTGGGAGAGACTGCAGTGATCTGAACTCTGCCAAGGAATCCTGAAGAAGGAATAGGGAAGCTGGCCGTGGTGGCACACACTTGTAATCCCAGTACCTGGGAGGCTGAGATAGGAGGATCTGGGTTTGCGGACAGCCTCAGCTACTTAGTGAGGCCCTCTGCAACTTAGTGAGACCCTATTTCAAAATAAAGAATAAAAATAGGGCTCGGGGTGTAGCCCCCCGCCCCCATACCACTCTCTGGCCCTCTGGACACCCTAGCCAGCCTCCAGCAGGGCCGGGTACTTCCTTCCAGGAAGCCCTGCTGACTTGCCGGCCTCCCCAGGGCCAGGGTTTCAGTGAGTCGGCCTCGCAGTGGGGCTCAGCGGTTCTCTAACAGGGGCAGGCATACAGCTCCCAAGGGGTATCTGGAAATGCCCAAGCAGAGACCAGGGGAAGTAACGTGCCCAAAGTCACACAGGGTCTCACTAAGTTGCAGAGGGCCTCACTAAGTAGCTGAGGCTGTCCTCGAAACTGGAATCCACCTGTCTCAGCCTCCCAAGTACTGGGATTACAAGCATGCACCACCATGCTCGGCAACACCCTGTTTCAAAATGAAGAATAAAAATACGGGCCAGTCGTGGTGGCACACGCCTGTAACCCCAGTATTTGGGAGGTTGAGACAGGAGGATCACAGGTTTGAGGATAGCTTCAGCAAGCAGTGAGACTCTCTTCAACCTAGCAAGATCCTGTTTCCAAATAAGAAAATTGGTTTGGGGGTATAGCTCAAAGGTAAAATGCCTCTGGGTTCAAGCCCCAGTGCGCACACCACACACACGCACACCACACACACACACACCACCACCACCACCACCACCACCACACACACACACACCCCCCAGGTGTGGTGGTGCACGCTTGTATTCCCAGTACTTGGGAGGCTGAGACCGGAGGATCCAAGTTCATGGTCAACCTCAGCTACTTAGTGAGGCCCTCCGCAACTTAGACCCTGTTTCCAAATAAAGAATAAAAAATAGGGCTGGGGGTGGAGCTCAGAGGTAGAATGCACCTGGGTTTCATCCCCAGTACACCGAATATATATATATATATATATATATATATATATATATATATATATATATATATATATATATAT
>PVLC010033769.1:0-17297 GCA_004027655.1 Graphiurus murinus | reverse complement strand
AAATATCATCAAAATGGCCATCCTCCCAAAACTGATCTACAAATTCAATGCAATACCCATGAAATTGCCAAGGACGCTCCTCACAGACATAGAAAAATCAGTCCTTAAGTTCATCTGGAAAAACAAAAAGCCCAGGATAGCCAAAGTAGTTCTTAGCAATAAAAATCATGCAGGAGGCATCACAATACCTGACTTCAAACTCTACTACAAAGCCACAGTAATAAAAACAGCATGGTATTGGCACAAAAACAGACACATAGACCAATGGAGCATAATAGAAGACCCAGAAACAGACCCACAGACTTACAGTCAACTGATTTTTGACAAAGGAGCCAAAAGTATACACTGGAACAAAGATAGCCTCTTTAACAAATGGTGTTGGCAAAACTGGTTAACCATATGCAGGAAAATGGAGATAAACCCCACTTTCTCACCCTGCACAAGAGTCAACTCAAGGTGGATCAAGTTACACTTCTGTCTCTGTGCATTACTTTAGGGAAGCCCACTCACATTAAGCCCACAGAGTTAATTACATTTAAATGCCAATTTCTCCCACACCAGTATCTTTAGTCCTTTCTGCTCCTTTATAAAGGATACGCCCTCATTCGATATTTACCTGTAAAACAAACCCACCTGAATATCCTACAGGCATTTCAATTTCAACATATTTAAGTTTGAACTTATTTTCACCTTCCCCAGAAAAGTTTCCTTCTTCTGAATTGTGCATCTCAAGCAATCATTTCCCAAGCCAGATTCAGGAGAGCCATCCAAGTTTCTCCTCTTTCTCATTCTCCACATCTGATCACCAACATTGATAACTTTACATGATGCAAATTGTTCTCACATTCTCTCTTTCTCGCTCTTAGCAACCTTAATCAGGACTCATTTTTTTTTTTTACTTGACAATTAGCTCTTAAGTGGTTATCATGATACTAGTCTTGGTATTTTATAATTATCCTCAGTGTAACTGTTGGAAAGATGTTTCTACCAAATATGGTTCAATGACAAAAACAAAAACAAAACAAAACAACAACAACAACAAAAAGCAGTGCTGTTCCTCATGCAGCAAACAAGACACTTGCCTTGGTTTCCTCTTTTTACAGTTTTCATTTAGATAACTTATCCTTGAAAATTCTGGTCATACATCATAAATTCCAGAAAACCTTTTATGAACTCTTCCGTATCCTATCTTTCATCTACTCATAGTCCCATACTATTCTTTGTACAACATTTTGAAGCTACTTGCCAAAGTGTACTGATGTCATCTCTTTACCCACATTTCTCAAAAGCAGAGACTGTGCTGTATTGATCTTAGAAACCTTTCTACCTTTTCTAGTGTTTGACTCTCAGGGCAATAATAAATTAAATTATTGTTAATGGGCTGAAGTTATAAAAGTCAAACCTTACACTCACAGTTCATAAACTTTGTTGAAAGAGAAGAGATATACTGTGTCAACTTCTAAATGTGCATGTTTGGCCTCCTGAGCAAGTATACCAATAAGTAAATAAGTTGGCTTGATAAATAGAGGAAAGGTTTTGATATTGGATATATAGCTACTTTCAGAATTTTTGCCAATTGGATAGTAGACATAGAATTCATTTTAAAAGAAATTTAAATGCACAGAACAACTGAAATTAAGAGTTGGTGAAAACAAAATAATACATCTGTTTTCCTACTCATTGACAGGGCAACAATTATAAAGGATTTTCACAGGTGTAAAAGTCACATAAATGAAAGATATAGCAGACATGTTACTAGCCTTTTTGTTCATGTATTTGAAATTGTGGTTTCCATTTAAAATGTGTGTTACATTTAAATTATTTAATGTTTGTTGAAGGAGAAATGTGAACTATTTTTGCTTCTCATACTTCTGTTCCATTCATCTAGCTGTATGTTTTAATGCAACATTACACATTTATGAGATCCCAATTCATACAAATTGCACTTATGTTTTATAGACTTATGAGAATTCATGGCCTGTTTGCTTTAGTTGTTTTCAGTTTTCCTTCTATACAAATCTTGTAGCTTCCTACAATTACTTACATTGACTTTACTGCCTAACTGAGGAAGAAACTTTGCAACCAACTTTTGGTTTTACACGAAGAATTCCTACTGTTTCTGAGGCCTCTTATTAAGACAAAATTCTGTCATTTTAACATAAGAAAAATGCATTATCTACAGAAGTTTTAAACATAAATGTACAACGCTCAAATTAAATTAAGTAAATGTGAACTTAAGTAAACCACTTATGAGTATAGCAACAAGAGAGCCTCCTCTGTACTTCTGAGGCACACCACCTACTATTAATACTATGCTAGTTTCTTGTTTTCTGGCACAGATTTGCCACCCAAGGAAGAAGCCATAAACAATACTGTTTAGTTGTGTCTATTTCATGAAATGTATATAAACAGAAGTATAGCTTCTGTATGGTTTACTATCTGCCTTCTTCCATTCATCTCTATCTTTGTATGATTTAACCACATTTCTGCCAGTTGATTAATTTATGCTATTGGCTATATATGGCTATGCCACAATTCATTTTCATACTCTAACACTGAGGAGTATTTGAGTGGTTTCCTGTTTGAGAATGCTATACTCAATCTTTTGTGAATGCTTATAGTATATTTCTCCTCAGATACATGTCCTGAATTTCCATGTCATGAATATATATGTAATTAATATATGTAGTAAATATATATGTATTTATATTTAATGTTATTGCTAATGCCAAATTGTTTTTCTCAGGAAATTTGCCAAAAATTACTTGTGAGAAATAGTGGTGGTTGCCATCTGTATTCCTAGTGTGTCAATATTTCTACCAATCTAGAATGCAGAATTTTATGGTGTTAAGTTATGGTCATGATTAACATTTTTTGTATGTTTAATTACTATTTTGAATTTCTTCTTAAGTCCATTTCTCTTAATATACTTAAGTAGGTTACTTAAGTAGAATGCTACGTAAGTCTCTTTTAACAAGAGAAAAGCATACCAAATTTATTGTATTGACAGGTAAATGGCATCTTCACAAGAAAGGGAAATCTTTGTAAATAAACCAAGCAAGGTGATTTGATGCTTTTTTAAAATTTATTTATTTATTGTAGTAAGATGGGGCATAGGAGGATTTGATGCTTTTTAAACAATGAACAATATGGATGACAAATGGATCTTTGGACCAGGGTAAATAGTAGGGATGTCACTAAGAGATACTTGGAGATGGAGAATATAGAAGCTTATGCAAGATATAGTATACTCAGATGCATTTATTCATCCAGGTCTATTATAGCCCCAATTTACACTCTCTGGTGATTTGTTATTGGTGCTTTATAATTACACATACTAATAGAATTCATTGTGATATATTCATGACACACATAACATAATTTGGTTGATTTCACTCCCTAATATCTCACAACCCTTAATCCCCTTCCTGTACTTTATGGTCTCCCTTTTATTTTCATGAGATGTCTTTTTTATTTCTTTTTTCTCTAGCTTCAACAAATGAGGGAAAACATATGACCTTTGATTTTCTTAGTTCATCTTATTTCACTTAACATAATGGTCTCAACTTCCATCCGTTTTCCTAAAAATGACATAATTGCATTCTTTGTGTCTGAATAAAATTCTGTTGTGTACTACATTTTTCTTATCCATTCATCTGTTGGTGGACCCCTAGAATGGTTCCATAGCTTGGCTAGTGTGAACTGCATGGCTATACATAGACTATGCATATGTATCACTATATTATGAGGACTTTAATTCTCTTGTATAAATGTTGAAGAGTGCTATTGCTGGGTAATATTAAAGTTCCATTTACAGTCTTTTGAACAACCTCCATAATATTCTCATAGTGGCTGTATTAATTTATGTGTTCCTTCTTTCTTGCCAGCATGTAATATAATTTGTGTAAAACTGAAGGTATAAAATACCATGCAAACAATTTCGCTAGAATAATCTTTTAAAGAGTTAGAAAAATGAGAACAAATACTACATACTTAGCATGTTAGAATGAGGGTTCAAACTCAGAATTTTCACTTCCACGTTTAGCAGCTTTTCAATATCACATAGAGGAATATAGCCACTATTCCCATGCTCAGTAAGAATTTTTTGATAAGCCTTTACAGTATATTATTTGTTGTGTGTCTAAATTATTTCTGATTCTTTTATTCAAGTTCTATGAGACTGCATTACAATGATACCATTTTTTGTACTTGAGTCATGATACATTACTATAATGATAGCATTTATATCTAAGAAGGAATATCTGTCTTTGCTTATATATTTTATTATGGCCAATATTACTAATTTATTACTTTTAGAAATAAAAAGATCATCATAACATTTATAAGAAATCACTACTCTGAGATATGGCTGTTACAAATTCTTATGAACCATATTTTTAAAATACAAATTATTGGCCATGGCAGTGCACACCTGTAATTCCAGCTATTTGGGAGCCTGAGGCATGACAATCTTCAGTTTGAGAATAGCCTGAGCAATTCAGCAAGACTTTGTCTCAAAATAAGCATAAAGGGTGGGGTGGTAGCCATATAGTGCTGTGTTAGAGCATTGAGCGTACATGAGGCCCTGGGTTTGATCTCCAGTACTGCAGAAACTAAACTAAACCAAAGTAAAACATAAATTATTATGAAAATATCTAACAATGTTTACTTTTAAGATATATGTTCAATAAAAAATATTGACCAAATCATCTAAGTGGTTTAGTTAGATGATGTTACTGTAATGCAGGCCTGAAGGGATTAGGTAAGAGAGAAAAACTAGTTGTGAATGTTGCTGACATAATAGTTTAAAATATCTTAATGTCATTAAGCTTATTAGATTAATTCCATAATAATTTAAATTTTATAGCAAATTCAAGATATCCAACTATCAACTCCCAAGTTATCAAAGAAAAATTGCCACATATTGTAGGCCCAAATGCTTCAAGTTTGCATTCATTTGGTGCTGAATTTAAACTTTCTTTCCCAACATGCAGAATTCCCTGTGATGGTTTACCACCTACCTATTAATTTTGTAGCTAAAACTACACATTAGGTTATTATATTTTTATTTGACTTCCATTATCATTTAGTTATACATTCAACATTTCATAGACTATAAAAATCAACAGAAAAATGGTGAAATAAAGCGAAAATTGCAGAATTATGGGATTACTAAAAAATGTTTGGAGAAATCTATCATCAAGTATTGCTGACCATTTCATTGTAAATATAAAAATTAAACATTGAACAGCAAAATGAAATTACCACAAAAATGGTTATTTGTGAATTGCTTCACTTTCAGTTAGTCTATCTCCTCAACTTCTGCTTCCTTTTCTCTTATGTGATGAAAAGTGTACTGCTGAGAGAATTAAGAGGAAAAGAGGTGAAGACTTGGATGAGTGGGGGTGCAGGAAGAAAGGACCCATAGAAATAATGGGAGGAAGGGAAGATGACAAATGGCAGATTCTCCTTTGTCCTTAAAAAAATCTAAAAAAGACAAAGATCACTTGCTCAATAAAATTCTGGATATTTTGAAGATGCCCTCCTCTGAGTAATAGTATATGTATCAGACAGAAACATGTATACCTATAAAACTACAATTAATTATATGGTCTCATTAAACTGAAGATAGTTAAAATTCTGTAGAGACTAAAAATCAATCTTAGTGTATTGAAATAACATTCATAGGAAGAACTTAATGAGCTAACATAGCTCAACAAAGTCTCTTCAGTGACATAAATTGAGTTCATTTTTCTAAGAATTTAGTTGTTCTTGTTGTTTGTTTTGTTTTATTGGTACTAGGGATTGAACTCAGTGGCATTCTACCTCATAGCTACACCCTCAACCCTTTTTTATTTTTATTTTGAAACAGGGTCTCATTAAGTTGGGGAGGGCCTCGATAATTTGCTGGGGCCATCCCCAAACCTGTGATTCTCTTGTTTCAACCTCCCAAGTACTGGGATTTCAAGCAGGCACCACCCATGCTTGACCAGTTTTGTTTTATAATTTTCTCTGTGATTGGTTCCCAATCACAAATACATTTATAATTGTATAAAAATTTCCATGGACAATATGTACCACTTGATACATGCAATTTTTATTTTCAAAATGAAAATATTATAATAATCTTAAAATACTATTAGCAAGCCATGGATGGTGGCACACATCTGTAATCTCAGTACCTGGGAGGCTGAGACATGAGCATCACAAGTTCCAGGTTAACTTCAGCAACTTAGCAAGGTCTTCAGCAATTTAGTGATACACTGTTTCAAAATAAAATAAATAAATAAATAAACCAGAGCTGGGATGTAGCTCAGAGGTAGAATGCCTCTGGGTTCAACCTCCAGTGACAATAAGTAAGTAAATAAATAAATAATATAAAAATAAATAAATATGATTAGAAATAGTAACCAATATATCTTGGCTGTTACCTGCATCTGTTCCAAGTGCTTTCTATATTTAAATATCAACCCATTTGGTACTCACAAAAATGTGATACAGTTCATAGTTAATGTTATCTCTACAATAGCAGGCTCTATGGAGTGAAGTATTTTAACCAGGAGTATGTAACTAGCAATTAGCAGAATCGGTTTCATCGAGCTGTTAAATCCTAAAAAACTTGTATTTTTCTTAATCAGAGGCATCTTAGCATTCTGGGTAAGATCATTGATCTTGGCATCAGAACATTTCAGTTCAAATTCTATCTACAAAAATTAGTAACTCTGACTTTGAGCACATTATCTAATCCACTCAAAACTCAGTTTCTTCATGTATGAAATGAAGAGTTATTCTAGTTCATAGAGTCCCCTAATCCTTAAAGAATTTACAATCCCCAAGCATAATAAGAATCTGGTGTCCAATGTGATTATAATGGTGGTGGCAGTAGTAACATTTTATGTGCTTGTAATTTGAAACGTATTGAGATTCATTTTAATCTTGATTTGGGGATCTGTGGTATAAACCATTTTGCTAAGCTTCATTTTCTCTATGTATTTCAGAATCATATCCTTTTTAACCTCAGAAAATGTCTAGCAATGGTGCACCTATCACTCATTACTTTAGTAGCTAGTGATAGTCATTGGAGTCCTCTCCGGTTTGGCATTAACTTGGTAATGATTTTTCAGTCATCTTTGCCCCTAAATCATTATATCATCATTTAAGAAACTATTTTTCTATCTTAACCACTAAGAGGCAATGAAAAATTGTCTCAAGAATTTTACTGAAATCAAGATGTTCTAAATATATTGTCATTATCCAAGATTTATAAGTGCTATAGCTTAAAAAAAAAAGTGCCATTATTTTCTATCACTTCTACTTAGTACAAGCAACACAGAAGTCACCATGAGGATTCTAGACTTCTTGCTCTTAACAATGCTACCATTTAAAAGACCAATGGATGGAAGGAAGGATAGATGGATGGATGGAAGTCCAATGCTATTTCTTTTGGGCCTCAAAACATTGGGTTAAGTACCTATATTTACGTGCTTTCATACTTCATAGTATGTGCCTTCATTACACTCATTAAAATTCACATTTGTTTGTATGACTTTTTTGTTTATAACAATTTTCATCCCCATTAGAATTTCTAGGATTAGTTACAAGCCCTGCTATATGCTCTTATTGTGCAGTACATCTTTTTTATTCTAGGTTATCATTGTAGTAATTTTTAGAAAGGCAACTATTCTTAATATTTACTTTTCTCACTGTAGTTCAAACGGTACAAGATAAAAAGGCATGTTACTCTTGTCCTTCATTGCATCCCAAGCTTTAAAATGCATCCAGCTCTTATGGGTGTGGTGATACATGTCTCTAATCCCAGTACTTAGGAGGCTAAGACAGAAGGATCACAGGTTCAAGGCCAGCTTCAGCAATTTAGCAAGATCCTGTTTCAAAAATATAAAATAAAATAGGGCTAGGTGTGTAGCTCAGATGTAGAATGTCCCTGGGTTCAATTCCTAGTACCAAATAAATAAAGTAAAATAAACTAAATCCAGTTCAAAGTCAACAGCAAATGAAGGAGAATAAATGAATGAATGGAAGTGTTTATGACTGAGTCAAGTCAAATTCATACCATGCCTGTTTTGTAATTTTATGTATTAACACATTATAATATGAGTGTAGGAAAAATAACACTACTCAAAAAATTCATTTGATATTTATGAAAAGACATCCTCAGTTCTGCATTAAATCATTATTGTGAATAAGGCACAGTTTCTGCCCTTTAATACTTTCTTAGAAAACAGAGGTATAAATGCAAATTATTACATAAATATGCTACTTCCACAAAGTGCTATGGAATTAGAGAAAAATGAGAATCAATTCATTCTCACTCTGAACCTTTAAATGATCCAAAAATATATTTTTATTTCTCTTTGTTCACTTTGGTTTATTTAATAAAAAGTATTGGGTGTGAGTCTATACAACCACGTTTTAGTAAAGTGCTTTAAGTGAGAAAATGTTCTCTTTTAATAAGATGCTAAGAGAATATTCTCTTTTAATAACATGTCAAAAACATAAAATGTTCTCTTTAATAACATACTTGTAGAAAGGCAAAAAATAAAGAATTTTTACTCCTTCAACACTTATTTATTCTTATATGTATTCAATTATAGGCTTTCTTTTCATTCTTTCTCTTTTTAAACTCAGTATGTTAGGCACTGTCTTTCCAATATCAAACAATATTTTGCATTAAGTGTATATCTCTATTTCAAGGCTTCTTTAGACAGATTTTCTTCCTGTTTCAGTATACATGAAATCTGAAAAGGCCTATTTAAAAGTTACCTAAAACAACAGAACAAGTCTCATATTTTATAGCAAGTAGCTGCATCGAAATCTTCATAGACTGGCACACTACACTTTTATGAAGCCTACAAACCTGAACATACTGGAAGTGGGGAATTAATTTTATATACAATTCAAAATCGAGATTTTGAATGTGACCCTCCAATGTTCATAATTTTCCCTCACTTCTCTTAACTTTGTAGTCTGTCTTGACAAACTGAGCTCTTATAAAAGTTTTACTTGCACTGAAGCAACAATGACAAAAAGATAAGATGATCTTGGTTTAACTAAGATAGAATAGTAAGTAGACACATGGAGATTGAATTTACTTTATATCTCGGACTAATATTCATTGACTTCTTAGTTGGGTAAAATTTATAATTATTGTGTCATGTTCAAATTAACTTTCAATGAATTTAATTTTAGGTACTCTGAGCAGATTAGCCAGAGGGTTAAGATCGAAGGCATGTGCATGACATTTATCATCTAAATGAGAATATATGAAGACCAGAGAGGGCAAGAGAAAGAGGAAGACAGTTCATGTAGTAGGAACAGAAAGTCTTATAGTAGAAAAATGTGAGTTGTTTTGGTTCTTCTACTTACTAGCTGAAAAAATTAAGTTAAGAACTTAACCAGTTTTCTTATTGGTTTTGATGTGACAATTAATTGAGATAATGTAAATAAAAGCAGCTTTCAAACTGGAAAATACTAAGCAAATATCATTTACTATGTATAAGCAGAGATATACATAATTACGTCTAATTGGCATGTGACACTGCATTAGCATCTGACCTCAACCCACTAACTTCACTGTGATATCTTTAAAAACAATCAAGTAGGTAGAATTAGGGAATATAACTTATGCTTCTATATCCTAGAACCCACCATAGCACTTGACTAAGATTACATGCTTAATACATGATTGCAAAAGGCGGTATTAAAATGACAGTTCAGCCAGGCATGGTAGCGCACACTTGTATTCCTAGTACTTGGGAGGCTGAGACAGGAGGATTCAGGTTCACAGCCAGCCTCAGCTACTTAGTGAGGCCCTCCACAACTTAGTGAGATCTTGTTTCAAAATAAAGAATAAAAAAATAGGGCTGGGGGTGTAGCTTGGAGGTAGAATGCCCCTGAGTTCAATCCCCAGTACCCCCCCCAAAAAAAAAGAATAAAAATGGTGTGGGGATGTAGCTCAGAGGTAGAATCCTCTAAAAAAATGACAGTTCAGATATCAAGAATAAATAGCAATGTAGCAATTTTCATCCTCTATCAAGGAGGGTAAGGGTTAACTTTTCAAAATTTGCAGACTAATTGTAAACAGTGACCTGTAGCAGATACAGATTTAGGACCTAAATTATTTTCCCTCCCCACTGGCCCAGCATCTCAGAGAGAGATAAATGAGTAGTTCCTATAACATTACTGAGTAAAAATACTGAAATAAAAAAGTAGATTTTTTCAGGCCAAAATTTAACCAGACTAAAATCCTAAGTTATAGACAGTCTGTTGTTCTGTCATCTATGTACCTCATAAAAATGAAAGTCTGAATACTCCCAGCTGCCCAGGGGAACTCCAGATTAGCTCAATCTTTTTTGGATACCATGTTGATATTCCACATGACTTTAGGCTCAAATTTCATTATAATGATAAAAAGTATGCACAGATCTGATTATGTTCAATTAGGAAAGTGCTCATACTCAGAAATCTCTTCCCTTCTCCACAAGAAGCTATAATGACTGCATGTATACCACATCCCCTCACCACCAAATCCTCATAAATATACATCCCCTAGACCTGCTCATGAAGAAGGTGCCATTGAGTGAGAGCTCACTTTCCCCATTCATTGGCCACAGGAAAACATTTCCTGCCCACTCCTAGAGTACATTGGTTATTTGCAAATGGTATTGAGTAGGAAAAGAACCTGAAGATTGGGCAACAAAAATACTTTTTTTTTTTTTAACAAAAATACTTTTAACTGCACTAGGCCAAGATAAAAAAAAATGTATGAGTTATATGCACACCATGATCAGAATATTGTTCATTACTGGACATGGTGGCACATGCCTGTAAAACCAGTACTTGGGAGGCTGAGACAGGAAGATTACAGGTTCAAGGATAGCTCAGCAAGTAATGAGACTCTCAGAAACCTAGTGAAACCCTGTTTCAAAAATGAAAATAAGCTGGGCATGTTGAAACACGCTTGTAATCCTGGTACTTGGGAGGCTGAGACCGGAGGATCTGGGTTTGAAGCCAGCCTCAGCTAGTTAGTGATGCTGTCTGCTACTTAGTGAGGCCCTCTTTCAAATTAAAGAATGCATAAATATGGCTGAGGGTGTAGCTTGGAGGTAGAATGCCCCTGGGTTCCATCTTCAGTACTAAAAAAAAAAAAAAAAAAAAAAAAAAAAATAGGGATAGGGGTGTAGCTCAGAGGTAAAACGCCCTTGGGTTCAATCCCTAGTAACATACACACACACACACACACACACACACACACACACACACACACAAATTGTTCCTCAATCAACCCAGGTACAACATGTAAAAGTGTAGCTGATTAATGCTGGCAAGGGTGTGGAGAAGTGGGAACCCAAATACATTGCTGGTGGGATTGCAAATTAGTGCAACCACTTTGGAAAACAATATTGAGGATCCTCAGACGAATGGGAATGAACCTACCCTATGATCCAGCAATACCACTTCTGAGTATCTACCCAAAAGAATGGAAAACAAACTACCAGACCAATGCATGTGTATCTATGTTTACAGCTGCACAATTTACAACTGCCAAACTATGGAACCAGCCAAGATGTCCATCAACAGATAAATGGATTACACAACTATGGGATATGTACACAATGGAATTTTACTCAGCCATAAAGAAGAACAAAATCACGTTATTTGCAGGGAAATGGATGGAACTGGAAAACATTATGTTAAGTGAGATTAGTCAGTCACAAAATGTAAAATATCATATGCTCTCCCTAATATGTGGAAGCTAGGAAGAAAATGGGACATAAGAGGGACTCCAGATGAAGAAGGAGAAACCTTAGGTGAGCAAAGAAGTTGACTTAACAGAAGGTGATGGGGGGAGGGGGAACACCATAATGCACATTCACAAACATATCAAAGTAAATCACTAAACTGAACTTGAGAAGGAGGGAGGGAGTGGAGCAGGAATTGGGGAAGGGTTAAATGAGAAATGTGTGCATGTATACCTTTTTCAGCTTGTACCTAACAAATATGTATGATTACAGTACTCCAATTTAAAAAAAATTGAAGTGATAAATAAAATTGTATATATTTGTGGGACACACAAAAAATAAAAATAAAAATATTCATTCTCTCTAAAAAATAAATAAATAAAATAAAATAGGGGTATGGGTGTAGCTCAGAGATAAAACACCCCTGGGTTCAATCCTTAGTAACACACACACACACACACACACACACACACACACACACATACACACACACACAAATTGTTCCTCAATTAACCCAAGTACAACATGTAAAAGTGTAGCTGATTATAGACTTAAAAATATCTTGTTCCTCTACCCCTTGAAGTATTAGTTGCTCTTCCAGTTTTAAAGGAGAAATTAGCAGGATTTTGTCAATATACTTTTCTACTTAATATTAATTTCATCAATATATTTGTTACTTTAGTTGGATGGTTCTGATTCTTTTTTATCTTCCATCAGTGCATTTGTATTGAGTCTATTATGTATAGAATGCTGAGCTCACAGTGCTAAAGCAAACTAGAGTCTCTGCCCCAAAGAAGCTCACAGACCAATGAAGTGTCAGACATTAAATAAATACACCATTCATTACCAAAGCAACATTGTCCTGAGCACTGAGAGGGAAATAGAGAGGCCCATGGGTATGTATAACAGAGTTCTTCCTCTATACTAACATGCTAGGAAAAGCGTAGGCTGAGAAATGAAGGAGTCCAACAGTGAGAAGATTACACCAAAGAAACTGAAAGGCATAAAAGGGAAAGGTCAGCATGAATAAATAGATCAACATGAATAAATGAGTAACTAAGCAGATAATAAAATAACTCGTTAAGGAATGTGTGCAATGGATGTAATGTATGATGACCTTCCCTTTTTTCTTCTCCTCTAGAAAATTTGGATGTGATAGGATTATAGAAAGACAGGCACAGTAAGAAGTGATCATTATTTCTTTCTCCCTTTCTTTCCGTTGTAATGATAAATTCTTCAGCAAGGTTGAAAACTGATGGGAATAGATACTTTAAAGGGGGTGTGAAGATGCTTGAAAGAGTGGCAGCATGGTCTCAAGAGCTTTGCCTCTGGGAACATAAGGAGGGAATGGAATGCTCTGGTGGAGGTCTACTCAATTTCAGTAGCAGGAGAATTGAAATGATAGGTGCAGATGTTGGATGGTTTATAGATTTATTTTGAAATGATTATCTCCATGTTTCAAAATGAATAGCAAAATCCATAGCCCTGGGTACATTATACACTACATGTTCCATGATTTCTTGGTCTGAATTCTACTGAATTTTCTGAAGCATTTGTTTTCCCTTCTGATGTCACATCTCTTCAGACTAGCTTGCCACAGAATAAGGAAAAATGTGAGGGAAACCACAGAAAATTTTCTGTAATAGAGATTTTTTTTTCCAAAGCAAATACATGTATGTTATGAATTGTTTGTGTAATAATAATCTTCAAAGTACTTACTTATGTGACATGACTCTTTGTTTCCATAGTTAAATTGAGCAAACTATTTCAGAGTTAATTTTAAATTATTTATCTTCCCATTTATCTTTAGGTTCCAATCTACCATGTGGCGTGAATACTTCATAGCAGTATACCAGTTAAAACAGTCTCCCTCTGTATAAAAATCAGAAATAAATAGCACAATAGTGTCCTAAATTCAAATCCAAGTTCTCTTATTTGCTAGTTGTAGGAATCTGTGCAACCTCAGCTTTTCTGAAATATCACTGTGTGTAAAATGTGGAAAATAATAGCTATCTTGCTGAGTATTTGTGAGAGCTGTAAGACAGAAAGAATGTAAATCTCACTTTACCTATGAGTTTTATTCTCAAATGAGAACAAATTCAACAAGAAAATATGAGCCATGTCTCTGGGCATAAAGGTAGAAAAAGAGAAATATTAGTATGAATCAGAAAAATCAAATCCTAGACTTTTTAATTTTGAGGACATAATGTCTCTGACTTTTTCATTTGAAAACAATGAACGATTGATATCTTAATAATTCTCTGTGTGTGTGTGTGTGTGTGTGTGTGTGTGTGTGTGTAAGGTTTGCTACATTCTATTAAATAAGGTGTTTATAATCTAATGAAAACTCAATACAAATACAGGCTTATGATGGAGACTGAGATGCATCTCCCAGAATCAACTTCAAGAATTTAATGTCTTGGCTTCTGGGAGTGATGTAGGCAAATACCTCTCAGCTTCTAGTCACTTCGTGGGTTATTGGTGTAGCCCACATCCTGATTGACAGCTGAAAGTAAAGCCTAACCATTTGGGCTCAGTCAGGAACAACTCTATCCTGAAAATATAATTCCAGAGTTAGCACTGGCTGTCCTCGACCGTATGTACTGGTTAGACTTCTCATTCCATCCAGTCCTGCTCTCCTTCTCTGCCTTCCACAGGTATTAATTTCAAAAACACTTGCAACTAATTTCTGTCTCACTGCATGCCTCCAGGAGTTCCCAAACTGCAAACAAATATAGCTTATCCTTCAAGTCATGCAAGAGTCAAAGATGGGAGTCTATTTTATCTAGATGCAGTCTGCAAAATAAATAAATAACAGCAGGCAATATTTCTTTGGCTTGTTTTCTTGCTATTTAGTTTATGATATCTCAGAAGGTTTACTTTGTTGGATTTCTGAAACCCAGGACCGGAGACATTCCCTATGTGTGTCATAATTCACAATGTGGATATATAACAGATTCAGTCTCTTTTTCACTGTCTCATTCCTTCTATCTGAACATTTTTATGAGGTGCTCCTCTGAGCCCACAGTTTTTTTCTAATGGTTTTATGACTTCTCAGTGTCATACTCATCCAAGTTTGCACAGACAGATTTCTGTCAAAAGCAATCAGTCTTTATGAAAGTAGCAAGAGTGATGTTTCCTCTGGGAAGACCAAATCAAAGTGGTTCATACGTGTCATGTTAGACAGAGGCTTTGGCCTTGATTTAGATTCTTCAGACTTTAAATTTGAAATAAGTCAATAATTTGCTCCTTTATTATCTATGAAGGTTCTGCAGAGTTTCAGTTTCTCAGAGTGATGCACTTTAAAGGAAAATAATCTTGCCATTGTCATCTGTTCTTTTATTCTAGACTTCAGTTCTCTTACGTCATTTAGTTCTACTGACTAGGCTCTGCCTGTGGAGCGCTATGCTCCATAAACAGAGCATGTCATGGACTACATCTCATTATGCTCAGGGAAGTTTTTTTTTTTTCTTTTTTGCGGTACTGGGGATTGAACTCAGAGCCATTCTACCTCCAAGCTATACCCCTAGCCCTATTTTTTATTTTTTATTTTGAAACAGGGTCTCACTAAGTTGCGGGGTGTCTTACTAGGTAGCTGAGGCTGGCAGTGAACCAGGATCCTCTGGTCTCAGCCTCCCAAATGCTGGGATTACAAGCACGCACCACCAGCCTGGCTTCTCAGGGAAGATTTTTTACTCCACCGGTGGACATTTAAATGTTCTTCTCATTGACTGTGTGCTAAAAATAAAACAGAACATATAACGAGTTGATGTTTTCCTCCACTTTTAAATATTCAGTCTGATTTATTTTCTCACAGTTAATCAGAAAGGTTTAAGGATATGGATAGAATATCTGAGTCTTTTACAAATCTGCAATTTAAAAAATTTATGTATATATTTAAGATTAAGGTGAGCAGTACAGTCATTTACATAAAATTCGAAGGAAATACAATGATCGTGCTTTGTAGAAGGCCTACTGCATAGTGATCATTCTAACATAGTTAGGACTGTCTACCCAACCAGCAGCACAGAGGAATGTTGTGTTGCAAGAAAGGCAGCTAGAAAAGGAGGAACATAGCAGAATGAGAATCATCGTTTCTGATTCAAAAGAGAGCTCTCTATTTTGTACAAGTTAGATCTTGTCCTCTACACTTGAATGCAGTCCCACACAGGAATAAGAAAGATAAATTACATTTATTTATTTATTTATTTATTTATTTATTTATTTATTTATTTACTTTTGGTACTGGGGATTGAACCCAGGGGCTTTCGACCACTGAGCTACACTCTCAACCTTATTTTAGTTTTTGTTTTGAAACGGTCTCACTAATTTGCTGAGAGTCTTACTACATTGCTGAGGCTGTCCTCAAACCTATGATCCTCCTGTCTCAGTCTCCCAAATACAAGAGTGCATTACCACACCAGACTAAATAAACAGTTTTAAATAAGCCTATTTAGCCACATCCCAGATTAAGGTAATGGAATGTAGCCAAAAATTGCTAGATTTGAGAGCTTGCTCACTGAATGAGTGATGGTAAAATAAAATTTAAGGATCACAATATATATACTGCTCTATATCAGTGGCCTAATCAAGATAGGTGAAAATACAATTATGTATGTAGTACTAATTTTATGGTGGACTTTTTGTAAATAATGTGAGCATATATCCAGCAAAGGAATTATTGGTACTACCTAGGAATTAAGATATGTTTTTCTTTTACTAAATGAATATTATTAGCCAAAGCTTTTTCATATCTTTTGACTTAAACATAAATCTGCTAAATTAATACATGAACGTTCTATAAGAAACTAAATTATGGAGATTTTCACAGAGAATCCAATCTGGCTGTTATATTCTTTCCTGCTGGAGTCCAGCCCTCGAGGCAGTGGGGTCAGGGGTCCTTCGACAGGTGTGGATTGAGACGAGGTCAAGAGAATACACTCACAGCAAATGCAGGGAAGAAGCATATCTGTTTTATTGTTTGTTAGTAGCTGTTTTATACTAGTTTTTTGCAATGAGGCATATAGAACAGGAATTTCCACAGACCTTTTCCTCCAAAGGTCATCCTCAACCAGTCAATGTTACAACACATATATAAAAATTCTTTTGGTACATAAAAATTCTTAAAAATACAACACGTATATAAAAATTATTTCCCATTAGTTTAAATATTTACAATTTGTTTAGACCCTTTAAGCAGTGTTTTTATCTTATCTCAGGTAGCTAGAGGGTTAATGTATCCTGTAAAATTCAAAGGAGACAAGGTGGTAGTGGGCAAAAGACTATTTGTAGTAACTGTTTAGATAAACTTGCAAAGCCTGTTGCATTAGTCAAGAATAATATGACCCAGCAATACCACTACTGGGTATATACCCACCAGAATGGAAACCAAACTATCAGACCGATGCATGCGTATCTATGTTTATAGCAGCTCAATTCACAATAGCCAAACTATGGAAGCAGCCAAGATGTCCAACCACAGATGAATGGATTACAAAACTATGGGATATGTACACAATGGAATTTTACTCAGCCATA
>PVLC010033768.1:0-17301 GCA_004027655.1 Graphiurus murinus | reverse complement strand
TTTTTTTTTTTTTTTTTTTTTTTCTGAGCTATATGTTGAGAGAGAGAAGAAAATACCAGCAAGCAGGAGTGGACTTCATGTTATAGTGCCATCATGGATTATTAGGCTTAAAGGACTATATTGCAAAACTGAAATTTGGGACTACTAATTAATCTCTGTGACGCTACTTAAACATTTGAAAAACAGAGTATTATTTTTCAGTGTAGTTCCATTCCCTTGTCTATATATAGTTACCTCTTTTTAGATTAATCTTTTTACATTTATAGTCCTCCATATAAATAACATTTAAATTTTGAAATTGCTTCCTTCCCAGTACTTGGGAGGATAAAATAGGAAGATCTCAAGTTCCAGGCCAATCTCAGCAATTTAGAGAGACCTTTAGCAACTTAGTGAGACCCTGTTTTAAAATAAAAACTAAGATACGGCTGGGGGTAGAACATCCCTGAGTTCAATCCCCAATATTACCCCCAAAAAGGAAAATTATTTCTCTTTTAGTAGCAAGGGAGAAGATGAGCTTTCCATTTGATTTGAACAGCTGAATCATGACCTAGCACCTAGATCTTTCCAAAATATGCAAGTGGCAACATTCAGCTGTGCATATGCTAATAATGCACTGCCACAGATCACAAAGGAGTCTCTGCTGTGAGTGCTGCATAAACATGGTGTAGATGGAGAGGTGAAAAACAAGTCCCTCTAGGGGACCAGTCTGAAAGAAGCAACCACAAGTTGCTTACCAGATAGAGCATACCAGGGTAAGTCCTTTAATAGGGATTTACACAAAGTTTTCCGGGGACATGAAGAGACTCACATTGGGCCTGGTGGACAGGAGTGCAAGGCCTCTTGGAGATCACAGAAGGGACAGTCATATTTACACATAGGACTAGAGTAAAATGCATGAGGTTATGGAAAATTGAAAGACATGACACATGCTATGTTTATCCCTTCTACTTATGCAAACTTGCAAGGCATTTAAGATGACACTGTAATGTAGACAGCTAAATCTTGCGTGCACTACCCCCAAGACCTTTGCTGCCATGCAAAGTCTAAAGAGCTCACTAATGGGACTATGTAGACATCATTCTCCAACACATTTGGAAATCCTTGTGCATTTGATTCTGTAGGAAAGGTTCTGGTTCTTATATTTTTGTTTTTTCTCTTAATAATATAACATAAAACAAAGTAATTTTCAGGTCAAATTATATATTTAAAAATATATATTTTAGACCACTTTTAAATTTGCAGAAAAATTGGGAAAATAGTATAAAGAATATACTCCATACTTAGCTATCCCTATTATCTATTTATTAGTATGGTGCATTTGTTATAATTAAGAAGTCAATATTGATAAATTATTATTAACCAAAGCCCATATTTTATTTGTATTTATTTTATTTGTGTTGGTTTATCTAATGTTTTGTTTTTTTTTTTCCATTGCAGGAGCCCATCCATGGTTTATGTGTGTGTCACATTTTGTGTAATTATCATGTCTCTTTAGGCTTCTCTTGACTGTGACTGACAGTTTCTCAGATTTTCTTTGGTTTTGATGATCTTGACAGCTTTGAAAAATATTGTGTACATCTTTTCTAAGATATCCCTGCTTGGGATTTGCCTGATGTTTTTCTTGTGATTAGACTGGGATAAAGGGGGAGGAGGGTAAAGAAAACCGCAGAGAAAAAGTGACATTTCCTCAGATAATATCAAGGATCCATACCATCAGCACACTGATAACCTGACTGAGGTAGTGTTTGTCAGGATTCTCCACTGGAAACTTCTTTTTATAACCCGCTTTCCATACTGTACACTTTGGAAGAAAGTCACTGTGTGTAGCACACAGTTAGCACACATTGTATCTCCTGGAAGAAACATACCTGCACAAATTATTAGGAGTGAATATTTATTTTATACATTGAATTATAACCCAATGGTATTTTGTTAGTCAAATAGTAACAGCTTTGGCCCTTGGGACTTTCTCAGTTGACTACTTTATCTCTCTGATGTACTCCAGAAACCTTGAGTACATGCTTTTTTTGTTGTTATTGTTATTGTTGTTGGTTTTGTTTTTTAGTGTGCACTACAAGATACTACAGGCTTGTGTGTGTGTGTGTGTGTGTGTGTGTGTGTGTGTATTCCTTGCCCCAGTCCCAGAACCAGCCATTTCTCCATGAAGCTCTCAAATTACAACTTACTTCCTATTTGAATTAGTATATTATAAAATATATGTTTGCACCAGTATGTGGTTGCTAAAAATACAGATGCACCTTATCCATAAGGGTAGAGGGATAATACTACATTCTCAGCATGCTAAGATGTTCACGCTCCACTCTTGTTACTGTTAATGGGAGATCCAGGAAGACAAAACAAGCCTCAATAGCAGAATGTAGACACTCTCATTATGGGCTGGCCCTCTTTCATTTAATATCTAATAGTGTTCTCTGATGTGTTCTGGGATGAGATGTGTATTTTCTTCTAGAGATAGAGGATCTATAATAGGTCTGCAGCCTTCTTGGAGATTGGCTGTTGAATTTACTTAAATCAGAGATTTTTAAAGGTAATATTATACTTGTGCAGTTCTTCAACATATGCAATATGTTGTTGTATAATTCATTTGCGTTTACAGAAAACCATGTAATTTTAAGTAGGATCTTTTATTTCACAAAAAAAGTGAGGCTCACCAAAGAGCAGGTTCCCATGTGAGTCTTCCCCTACTGCTGACTTGTGACAAGCTTTTTCTTAAGGTGTCCCATGAAATTCTGTTGGAATAGCAATAGGCTTTATTTTTTCCATTTGCCTATCTATCTTGTTTGCTCTAATTAAAATTCAGAGATCTTCCAACCTTATAACTTAATGGAAGTATTTTACAAGATCTTTTCATACCAGTTTCTATAAAATGTTTACTTAGTTTAATTTTAGTATTTGTGTGTGGGGGGATGAATAGGGGATTGAACCCAGGGGGTGGTCTACTTCTGAGCTATACCCCAGCTCTTTTTTAAAAATTTTATTTTGAAGCAAGGCCTCACTAATTTACCATAAACTGGCCTTGAACCTTCAATCCTACTGCCTCAGCCTCCCAAGTCCTGGGATTACTGGCATGCATCACCACTGCGGACTTAATTTTGTATTTTTAACTCATAGAAATTTGTGTGTAACAATGGTGTCATACTCAAACCAACCTTGCCTTTAATCCTGTCACTCTCCAATTCCCTTCCCCTCCCACAGACAGCTATCCACACAATCTGATCTGTTTTATATCCCTTCAAATATTCCTTTAGATTAAGGCCTTCAAATAATGTGCAAGGCAGGTTCAGATCTTGTCTTCCCTTTACCTAGCTAGCCTCCCCTCGTGCCTCTGCCTCCTTTTCCTCCTCCTCCTCCACTCCTCCTCCACCCCCTCCTCCTTCTCCTTTACCTCTTCCTTCTTTTTCTTTCTGCAGCAATGCTGAGCTGCATTTACTTCCTTGAAGTTAATACATGGTTTTATGCCTTTCTGCTTTTGTTCTGCAGCCTCATTGGCATAGAAGGTTTTTCTCTCTGCTCCCCACCTCCATTCTAAATCTTTCAAGCTGTGCTTCTTTAAGACTCATCATTAACAGGTGTGAGGTGATGCACACCTGTAGTCCTGGTATTTGAGAAGCTGAGACAGGAGGAGCACAGGTACAAGACCAGCCACAGTAACTTATCAAGACTCTCAGCAACCTAGCAAAAATGGCTGGAAGTAGAGCTCAGAGGTAGAATGCCTCTGGGTTCAATCCTCAGAACTATAAATGAATGAATAAACAAATAAAGAGGATTAATATAGCTCATACGTAAAATACCCCTGAGTTCAATCCCTATCAACACACACACACACACACACACATACACACTCACTCACACACACTCACTCACACACACACACTCAATATACATTATACACACCTGTGTATATGACAGCTGCACTCCCCTCTAGCTAGCCAATGTCAGGAGTATTCTTACTTGTGTTCCATTATATTAGAACACGTTATATTATAAAGCCCTTAATCATGCTGAATCAGAGGGTGAATAATCTCATTTACAAATACTTATAGCTGGCTTGATTTTAGCTCTACTGAAGAAAATCTATAAATTTCTAGTGTAAATTTTATTTCTTTAGTCACTCATTCATCCTACAAGCATCTATAAAACACCAGGTCATGTATTAAGTTCTTTTAGCTCAGGATAAGCTAAAGGCAATCTCTGTCTATAGGAAAAGCATATTGATATAAAAAAACAAAGTTATGTAAAAAAATAACTATCAGTTCTCTAAGATTGATATGCACAATGTTACTTGAATGAAGAGGAGGAAATAGCTAGCTAGCTCTCTCACTCACAGCCAGTGAAGACTCCACAGCAGAAACGAACTTCCTATCTATCAGGAGTGTGTGTGTGTGTGTGTGTGTGTGTGTGTGTGTGTGTGTGTGTGTGTGTGTGTTGGTACTGGGGATTGACCCAAGGGCATTCTATCTCTGAACTACACCCTAGCCTTTTTTATTTGGAAACAGGGTCTCACTAGGTTGCTGAGATTCTCACCATGTCGCTGAGGCTGTCCTAGAGTCTGCAATCTTCCTGTCTCAGCCTCCCAAGTACTGGGATTACAGGTGTGCACAACCACACCCAGAGTAGGACTTCGAAAGAGAAGTGTGAAAAGTGAATTCCAGGCAGAAGGTTTGGCAGATGGCCTAGAATGTAAAAGGGTGTAGAAACTCGGAGCACTGTGAGCTTGGGTAGAATCCGTGTGAAAGAGAATGCTGGACAGATACTGGGGTCATGGCAAAATCTTCTGGGTTCTGTGCTCAGGAGCTGGGGCTTTATTTTGAAAAGCAGAGACCTGGGATAATTTTTAAGATTTCTCAATATGTTGCATATCCTTGTTAGTACTTTGAAGATATAGAGGTGGGGGAAGGGGACAAAAAAGCTGACTTGCAGAGTTAATTTTTTTAAAATAAGCTTACCTGTGACTCAGTTTATCTGTTTCCAATTCTGTTATTTATACGAGAATGGCTGACTGCTAGTGCCAACCTGGCTTTCTTTTTCTAAATAATAGCTATGACTTGGGAGAAGTTGGAATACTCATCATGTTATCTTCCAAATACATGGAAATCCGAGTCAAAATGTGTTATGATATAAGAATGTCAAGATAAATTGAGGAATTAGTCCTTAGTGGGGCAAGCTTAGGATAGGATTACTTTCTTCCCGAGCTTGTGCTAGCTATAAAATTTGTCTAAACACTTCCTCTCTTAAAACCTTATATTCTTGTTTGAAATTCCAAAAAAAAAAAAAAAAAGACCTGAAAGAGAATTTTAAGAACATTTTCAATTCCTCTCTCAATCACTTTTCCTGGCCACATCTCCCATATTTCAGTTGTGGCAGGATGGGGGGATGGGATACTTTTTCTTTCTCTTGAGGGTTCTCTGTGAGACAGTAAAGATATCAGTATTACTGTCAATCAAGATACAAATGTTTATTAAATGTGTACTCTGCAAAGTTCTGGGCTGTGTGTTATTTTAAACAAATGAACTACTAAGTTTTAAACAGTGCAAGTCAAATTTTGAAGGTTTACAGTTTCAATTTTTTCACTAAGAGGCAAAAAACCAAGTAGGAATGAGTATCCAAAGTTAACAGTTTTGGGAAACTACCAGTCCCACAATATAAAAATTATATGATAAGCATTGAATTTATGATCTGTGTTCTACATTTCATCCATTCTATGATGTAGTTACACAGCTATCTTTTTCTTCTTTAAACAGGAATTTTATGCATAGCACTTGAATGACTTTATACTTTATCATCAATGTCAATCTTAAATGATACTATTGGCTTTTAACCAGCTATCTTTTTTTCTGGGGTGGTGGTGGGAGGGGGGGGGTTACTAGGGATTGAACCCAGGAGTGTTCTACCTTTAAGCTACACCTTCAGCCCTATTTTATTTTCATTTTGAAATAGGGTCTCACTAAATTGCTGAGGCTGTCCTCAAACTTGCCATCTACCTGTTTCAGCCTCCCAAGTACTAGGTTTACAGGTGTGCGCCACCACACCTGGCCTCAATAAGCTATCTTGCAGCAAGATTCTCACATCCTTCCACCAACATGATGCACAAAAGACAATTCAGCTTTAAGATTAGCTCAAACCAGAGTTTTCACAAGTCTTTGAGAGCTTGGAATGGCTATCATATTGCTCCTTCTGAATCTGAGGCTGTTTTTCCATCTACTGTTAGTTATTTAGTTCTTAGAAGGTAGTTGGGAAACCTGCATCCTGGGAGTTTAGAGGCAGAAGAAAGAGGAAGAGAGAAGCAGAAATAAAATGTGAAATGGCTGCAGGAGATGTGAGAGCTGGTATCTGGCGAGGGAAGAACCAGAAAAACTACGAAATGTACCAATTACATCACTATGTAGGACAGAAGATGATCAAAACAATGACTTTGAGTTTCCAAGAGACAAATGTGCACCTTTTTTTGTTGTGTGTATTATTTTAAAAGACAAGAGAGTCCACATTGGAAAAAAATTTAAGCCCTACTTTCTAATTTATTTTGTTAGAGATTTTACTCCATGTGGTGCTTGTTCTATATTACATGAAAATACAAGCACTCATGCCCTCCCATTTATACTTTTTCTGAAGCCTTGATGCCCACTCTTGATCTCTCCAGGCCATTGGAGCAATCAAGGTGTGAACTCATAGGAAGTGGGGAGCTGTCTAGAGTCCAGTGTCTCAAAAATGGTGTTCTAGTCACTGAGTAACTCTAGGGAGGGGTGAAAACACACTTGGCTTACTTAGCAATTTTGCCTGGGCCAATGCTTTACCTCCTACATGCAATCGAACTTTTCTTTAAACTCTTGCTCAGAAGTCTAAAGGTAAAGACCAACTTCCAAGATACAAAGTAGTTCATATGCTTAAAAAAGTTGAAAGGGTCACTTTGAAACAGTAGAAGGTGTCTTTCTTTCAGAGTGGTGAGCTCTTGAACCAAATTACCAATGTCATAGCTATTAATTGTCACAGATAACCACAGTGAAAATTCTATTTATGGACTATTTTGAAAATGATAACTAGAGTAATTCTAAATTATTCTTTCATACTGTGATACTTGGAACAATATATTACATAATTTTAAACTTTTATTGACTATTAGCCTATGCAATACTGAAATCTGAACATCCTGCTTGAGATTATCAAGAGAATCTCCTTTTTGAGGCTCTCATTTGATGATCAATAGATGATATGTCTTGTCTCCATTTATAGTAGTTCTGTGAAAAATAAATATATTTTATGTATTAAAAGTTACACACACCTGTAACCCCAGTACTTGGGAGGCTGAGACAGGAGGATCTCAGGTTTGAGGACAAATACAGGGAGACTCTTAGCAACTTAGCAGAACTCTCAGCAACTTAGTGAGACCCTGTTTCAAAAACAAAAATAAAAAAGGGTTGGGGTGTAGCTCAGAGGTAGAATGCCTTAGGGTTCAATCCCCAGTACCACAAAACAAACAAACAAATAAACCAAACCACTGGATGATAATACTTCCATTGTGCAAAGTAGGACTCAAAATAGATTTTTATATGAAAAAAAATCCTACAAACTTTTTGTAAAGTAAAATGTATTTGTATTATTTGTTACATATTTATAAGGAGTATTATTTTACTTTTAGGTTTTAAATTTGGTTCTATTTATAATGCTGATATTTGACTTAAAATTATTCTATTGTGAAAATTAGTCTGAGTCTTTTGAAATAGTTTTTAATGTCTGTAAAGTTTACTATAAATCAACGATTTTTAACTTCTAGAAGAATGAGACAAGAAGAGGTATCCTCTCCTGCTTTCTATTCCCCTTAAAATCATAAGCAAAAGGTACTCGTCAATGCCTTTGATGTTACTGAAGGTATAAAGTAGAGAAGTCAGGTGAGAGGAATGGAGGAGGGAGTATTGGATCTGCAGTTTCCAGCACTGCTCCCCTTTCCTGCTGTAAGCCCTGATGGTTAATGAGGTCAACCAGCCCTCTCCCAAATCTTCCAACCCTACCCTTACTCCTTAACGTAATTCCCCCTGTACACAATAAATTAATTAGCAATTAATTAGCACTTGTGCAACAATTTCTTACAAAATACTTTTCTATTGATCTTTCACAATGATGTATGCCTGTAGAATCTTGCTCTTGCTATTTTATTTAGCATTCCAATTTTTTTTTACTATTAAGTAACTCAATTGTATTTTAAATTACATACCTATAAATCCTAGCATGAAAACTTACAGGAGATAGATTGATTTACCAAGATTCTTAGACTATCTGATAATGTTAATCCCTAAGTACTCCTTTGTACCATCTCATTCATCCTACACATTGTGAAAATGGTAATAAGTTTAATTTTTCTTCGGGTTTTCTTAGAAGTGGTAGGCAAAGTGTCATTTTATTATTATTTAATTAGTCTTGTAATTATTTGGGTAAACAGATGTGTACTAGACATCTTGCAAATTTAAGAAAAATATTTTAATCTCCCTTCAAACTAAAAAAAAGTGTAATATGAATACTTATGTGTATAAATGAGAACTAAAATTCTCTTTTATGACTGTAAAGCACTCCAAATTATTGCAAAATGTTTTAAGCTTTAGATAATTTTAAACATTGCTACATTATGCTGTTTGTTTTTGACTAATATGAATGTGCATTTAAATGTTTTTTGGATTAAGATATATTTTTTGAGAGCTCAACCATGATAAAAAGGAGAGACACTGATAGTCTTAATTTTAATGTGAATCAATTTTAATTAACATATCAATATGTTGAAATTAGCTATGAAAAATATTCAGAAGTAAACATCACAGATCCTTCTTGTCAATACCAGAGCTTGCTTTCATCTTATTAAGATTAATTAATTGCAGAATCACCACAGTTCCCATGTTTTACTTGTAAGGCCAAACTAAAGAAATTTTTGCATTTATTTCAGCATCCCTGGTTTTCTAGATGGGCGTTTTAATCCCTTCTGATCGCTGAGATAAATATGAATTTTTTCACATAATCATCTAATTACTCAATAGACAAGAACAGATCCCATGGAGCCACTCCAGTGTGTGCTGGATAAATAATGTTCTGTTCTACCCTGGGTAATTGGCCAATAGATCCCCCCAGGAGTGTTCTGATCTCTTAAATAAACACTACATGGGCAGAGGGTGGACTCAGTATCTTCTTCACTGGCAATGAAACCAGAAGGGCTTCACATTCAGTCCTCATGATATCATTTCAAAGAGCAAACTGCATGTGACCATACAGCTCCCTCTGCTGGTTCAAAAGTCGGAAGAATACAAGTAGAACAAAGTTTATAAACTAGAAGAAAAATGTCATGTGGGGTATGTCGTGGGATTTAAATAAATAAGCCATAGAAAGACTTCTCATTTTTGCTGTTTTTGAATTGTGCCACCATCTTCACTACTTGCCTTTATTCAGTTGTTACATATGCTCATTGTATCTTGCTTTTTGCAGTAAAAAATGGGCTCTAGAAAGAGTAGATTTTTTTTTTTTTCTTGGACAACCCTAACCAAAGTAAGCTTCATGAATCCATCCACAAGTCCTCACATTAACAGCTGAAATTCTTCACTGGAAGACCCAGGGTCTTAAACTACCTTTAGTCTGTGCAAAAGTGTGGCAGATAAAAGATGCAAAGGAAATAAATGAACATGGGGGGGTAGGTCCTGGGGATTGGACACAAGGACATGCTACTTCTGAGCTACACCCCCAGTCCAATTTTATTTTTTATTTTGAAACAGTATCTCACTAAATTGCTTAGAGTCTCATTAAGTTCCTGAGGTTGACCTCAAACCTACCTTCCTTTTGTCTCAGCATCATATGTACTAGGATTATAGAAATCTGCCACTATGCCAGCAAGAAGTGAACGTCATTTGCAAACTATTTAAAATCCTGTGCATCTCATCTGTATGGCATTGATAATTACATTTATGTGATACAGGCAAAGGGTAAGGGAGAGAGAGAGAGAGGGAGGGAGAGGGAGAGAGAGAGAGGGAGAGGGGAAGAGAGGGAAAGTAGGAGAAACATGGGCTTGAATCTCAACTCTGACAAATAAATCTGTTTGCCTTCTTCCAGTACTCTATCCCTTCTCTCTTGTTCCCATCTATAATTAGGAGATATCGTCTGAGAGAATCATTACAAAGGTTAAGCACGATAACGCCTGGGTACTGCTGTACTGTCCAGCATCATGGCAGATGAATGTCAACTGCAACTAGCACTGTTTCTGAGAAATGTGGGGTTTTACCTCAGCCAACCCAAAAATTCACAGTGTCAAAGACTAATAAGTTCCTCTCCAAATAGTCTGAAAGCACAGTCACATAACACATGGTCAATCATATAAAATACATAGTTTTTACTTTTACAAGTTAATATGATGTGACTTTACTATAGTTACACCATCTACAATCAAACCCTATTTATTTTTGTTAGGAAGACATGATCAGAAATACAGTTGACACTACAGAATTATAGGTTCCAGAAACCATTAGACCAGGCCATAAAAGAGACAGGGTAAACAGTATGTTCTGATGAAGAGGATTTAGATAATGAGTATAGATGTTGTCATAAATTATTACAAATAAATTCATGTCTCTGTTAGATGTCTATTGTAGATTGTTTATTTTATTATATTAAGTTTGGACAAGACAGTAAACAGTGGTTTTATAATCAAACAGCTAGATAGGGAGAAGTGGTTTGAACCTGATGTTGTATATATTTAGAGTGACAGTTTGCCTCTAGGTAGTGCTGTGCTGTCTCTAGTTCCCTATACACAAATTGGGTCACTCTTTATTATCAAGTAATAAAAAAAATAATAGAGGTAGTGTCAGTAGTGACTAAGTGCAAGAATCTGAAGCCAGAAAATCTAGGTTTGAATCCTAGCTCCATTTAGCCTTGTGACCTTGAGAGAGCTCGTTGAATGCCTCATTTGTGCTTCATTTTCTTCACTTGTCAAATGCACTGGTAAAAGTGTACACTTTGTACCCTTTTCCTGGGGCTAACTTAACAAATGAATGCAAGCTTGGCGGCTTACAGTAAGTGTACTCTCTCACAGTTTGGAAGGTTTGAAGTCTGGAATAAAGGTGCCAGCAGGGCCATGCTCCTTTCTGAAGGCTCTTGGAAAAAAATCATCCTTGCCTGGTCCAGGTTCTGGTGGCCCTGGTGTTCCTTGGAACACAACTCCAATGTCTGCCTCTCTTCACAGGACCTGTGTGTCCTCTCTCCTTCTTATAAGGATACTGATCATTGGATTGAGGACATAGTTCTGTATGATTTCATTCTAATGGATTCTGCAAAACACTATTTCCAAATAAGATCACCCTGAAAGGTTCCACTTGGATGTGAATTTTTGGAGGCTAGTATTCAACTCACTACATATCTCACAGGGTCATTTTGAGAATAAAATTAGTTACATTACATAAAGCACTAGAACAATGCCTATCACCTATGTTTAAGTGAAAATGAAATTCTACCTATAGTTTAAGCAGTTTCACCCCAGTTACAGATGCTCAGTTACTTTGTGCTCAACAGACCTCCCAATGTTCCACTGCCTCAAACTCAAGTTGTCTAAAACTGGTTTCATTTCTATCCCCAAACAAGAACACTGGATCTTCCAATTCTTGTAAGTGGTATTTGTCACCATTCCCCATTTGCCCAGATTGAAAACCTTAACATGACTTATAATTCCTCCTCCTTTATTGTCATATCTTATCAATTGCTTGATTTATCCTATCTCAAGTGTACTTGAGAGCAGTTTACTTATTATTTTCCCTTGAGCTTTTAGAGTGTACCTTGAGTCCACCTGTTATATTCTCACTTCTTTTCCAGGTGAAGCTCTCTTTAGCATTCACCCAGATGGGAAATAAAATAATACACAGTAAATCACAATAAATGCACACACATTTTTCAGATAGCATAAATATTCCTTTGTGTGTACATGTGGTACTCAGGAATGAACCCAGAAACATGTAGGAACATTCTAACTCTGAGCTATACCCCCAGCTTTTTAAAATTTTTTGTTTTGAAATTGCGTCTTACTAGGTTGCTGAGAGTCTCGCTAACTTGCTGAGACTAGTCTTGAACCTGCCCTCCTCCTGTTCAGCCTCCCAAATACTGGTACAATTACCATTATGCTTGGCTGCTATATTTATTTTAATTCAGAAAATAGGTCTATTTTTAATGGAATATAATATACAATTAAAGTTGTTTATTGGTGCTACATGTAAACTGAATGTATTGTAGGGGAAAAAAAGAAGCTTTGAGAGGGAAAAAAGATAATTTACCGTCTGTAATTGAAGTTATACGTGCACATAAGATTTTCATAAGAATTAAACAAGGAAACTATATGTAAAATACTTCAACATGGTACTATGCCCCACTAACATGATAGATAAATGTTAGTCATTACATATAATTTTAGAATCATATTGGCATGAATTCTCTAATTTTTGCATCTAATCATCCACTGCTTTATTTTGTGGTTCATTTCATTTAAAATGCATTTCCAAGTGCTGTTGGATTTTAGCAAGGCATTATGGTGTAGATGCAGAATTTGGTTTGAGCCATTACCTGCTGTTGGGCAAATGGAAGCAAGCGTTGTAGTCTGAGTTTAGTGCCCTCTAGTGCCCATACTTCTAAACGGGGGAGAAATGGAATGAGAGAATTAAATGGTACCTAATAAATGCTCAGTAGATGGTAGCTATCAGTATTGCATATGCTTTTTACACGTCCCAGTTTCTAAGTGGTTTTCAATGAATGGCCTTAGCCCATTCGCATTCTTCTTTCAAAAAGAGTATGCAAGCCACGATAGAGGTTCCGCAAAGTATCTGTATAGGAAGCATTAGAATGTTGTAATAGAAATGCTCAAAGTCCTTATATTTCTATTACTAGAATAATCACCACAGCACCTATTTTGAATACTTTTATAGTACTCATATCATAATGTAGTTCATTATGATAGTGACATACTTGCACACAGCACTTGATGGGCTTTTTTCCAGCTCTCTCCCCATTTCCTTCTTTCCTATACAGGATATTGAGATTGATATTGGTATTCTCACATATGTTGATGGAAGTGATTCCTTCACTGATCCTCCCTCCCCCTATCCTTCTCCCTAGATCACCCTCCTGGCTCCACTGGAGTTTCTCCTCCATTTTCTGAAGTCCCTCTGCTATCCCAATTACTCCCTAACTTCCACATATGAGAGAAAACATATGACCCTTCACTATCTGTGACTGGTTAATCTCATTTAACATAATGTTCTCCAGGTCCATCCATTTTCCTGCAGATGACATTATTTTGTTCTTCTTGATTGCTGAGTAGAATTCCATTGTGTTTATATCCCATAATTTTGTTGATTTAATTGTGTGTATATCCCATAATTCATCTGTTGATGGACACCTAGGCTGGTTCCATAATTTGGCTATTGTGAATTGATTCAGCACCTATTTAATGTTGATATTCTTAATAACATTGGATCAGATGAAAGTGATCACTCAGAAAAACGAGCGAGGGAACATTAACACTGAGATAGAAGTTAGCAAAGTTAAAACAGAGGTGAATTTTAATGTCTGAATGTCATATTTTTTTCAAAATATTGTGTCATCAATAAAAAGTCTCACACTTAGCAGAGATTACATTAACTGTGTCTCGTGTGCAATTAAAAATGCCAAGTCTTCACATACATCTTAGGTCCTGGGTGAGGCCATGCACATTTCACTATGGCTACAGATTTCTGTATACTGCTTATCACCAATTACTTATACCCACAAATTAAATTAAAAAAAGTCAGAGAGAGAAGCCTCATGTGTGGAAAAATAAATACTATTAAATTCTGACTACACACACACACAGACACACACACACATTCATGCACACACCCACACATATTCTTCTAAATAAATGTCTCTTCCCCTGCCCCCAAACAATTTAAAGAAATAAACACAAAGCTGTCACCTTGACAAAGCAGATACTAACATATTGAGATTTGAGCAGATATGTGTGTGTGTGTGTGTGTGTGTGTGTGTGTATGTGTATCTCTTTACCTACATCTTTTGCTTCCCAAAAGGACACAAAAAGATATTTTTGCTGTTTAGAATCTTGTATTCTAGCTAGGGATTCTCACTTCACATGTGCAAAGAATAGAGACACTCATAAAGCAACACATGAATGCACACATATAAAAATTGCCTGTAAACTGATAGAACTTAGAGAGGTGGTCAGAGGGATACTGTTAGGTAACAAAGTTCTCACTGAGTTTACAAGTATATTCCAGATTATGCCTAACAAGAGGATGGGCCATTATCTCTAAGGCACATTTGCATGTATTTGGCATAAAATCACAGATAGAAAGTTACCCTGAAGATGAAGGGGCCAGGCTTGCTGAATTTCAGCTTGACCTGGTAAGGGAGCCTTAGGTACTGGGGAAGCCCGGTTCTAAGCACAGGGTCCACTCTGACATATACTTACTTATTTCCTTTATTAATTATACATCTGAATTCCAGAACATGGATTTAACAGGTACTGAATATATGCTGATTTTTCTAGTGAGACAAATTTAAGAATGTCAAGATCAAAAGAGTTGTTTCAGTAAGAGCACTATCAGACACTGACAGCCTCAGCAATGTTAGTAGGGTGCCCTCTAGTCAACTGTAACATAAAGGAAGAAAGGCCATTCTTTCCCATGTTGTCCCAGACCACTTGCCTCCTTGGTGGTAGGAAGACTCAAGTTGACAATAGAGCAAAGTTGCACCTGATGGGAAGCTGCAGCACTAGGTGGAATCTGGCGATCCACAGTAGGACTGAAGATTCTAAGGCCAGCAAAGCGCAACAGCTAAGGGGTTAAGTGTGTTAATTCCTATAGGAGGTCAGCCCCCTCCAAACTCAGGGGTGGGTGCTACGCTTGAATGCTAAAAAGCTCAAAAGGAGCCTGTGAAGAGGAAAATTTCAGAGATAATGAATAGAATTAATCTATAACGTAATCCTTTTTGTACCAGTATTGTATGATGGCCTTGAAAAGTGCTTTCATGAAGGATAGCATGTCATTGCTGATACACAGCTAATAAGCTGTTACAGACTTTGAAGTATAAGAGTAGAAGAATTGAAATGGAATCATATTCTAAGCCAGATGTAATAGAAGGGCGGACAGGGCTTCCATCAAAGGTCAAGGATTTAGGTTAACTATGTGATCGGTGTGGGCTCGATGGGTCATTAGGAGTTATGTAAGTACAGTCTTACTAAAAGGGTGAATGCATAGGCTTGTAAGAAGAATTAAGATAAATGTGATTATGACAGTTGGAGGGCTAATTGATGTAAGGACTAATAATGCATAATAAGTGCTGTCATGTTAGGTGTTAGTCAAACTGCTAAAGCTATAGGATGAATAAATAGACTGATAGTTTCAATACTTACTGGTATTAGGATAAGAAGAGTAGGGATTCCTTGGGATAAAAAGTGGTAGAGGCAGACAGTACCTGTTGGGAAAGTCAGTACATCATAGCTGGAGTACACTTAACTGTGTATACTCTTACACACTTACACCCTGAAAAGTATTCAAAGTCTAGTTTAAAACCAGTGCACAAGAGGTTTGTGAAGGACCCTTAGATGGGCTCAAGAGTTAAAAAAGAGCCAAGACAGGAGGATCTCAGGTTGGAGACCAGACTGAACAACTTAGCAAGACTCTTAGCAACCTAGTCAGACCCTGTTTCAAACCAAATATAAAAAAAAATACTGTGGTTATAGTTCAGAGATAGAATGCCCTTGGGTTCAATACCCAATACCAGAAAAAAAACCCCAAAAGAGTCAAAAAGGGGTTTGAGATATTCGTGACACTAAGATCCCTTGTTATGTTACTAAAGTCTAGGAAAATCAAACTACAAAAGAAAGATTTGATTTTCATATTTTCAGTTGCTTAGAGGGTTTTGGTATAAGTCTTCAAAACAATGGAGTTGAATAATTAGATTAAAGGGAAAATTTTTTTTCATTATATATTCTATTTTGCAAGTTTACGTTGTGTACCTCCATTCCCATACATGTAAACACACATTGCTGTCCTAGAAAATAAAAGGTTCTGAATATACATCCTTTAGTAATAGAACATGTGTAGTTATGACAATTTTTTAAAAATATTCATTACTATTTTATGAATCTTTACCCCTCAATTGCCCTTGGAGTATAAAATATATATGGATGTCAAAGATGGCACTTCTACATGATAATTAAATTCTGGTTTAATTCACCTTAGACAAAATGGAAAATACTTTGTCTTTTATTGCCTCTAGATTCTCACAGTAAAAGCAATCCCTAAAGAATTTGCTGCATGTAATGTTTTGCTGCCTAAGGCAACTGTCTGCTTTGACTGTATGACAGAATCGACCCTAGTTATATTTGTTGAAGTTCAAATATTTGTAGTTTATTTCCAATGAATGCACTATCCTGCAACATGCCACAAGGGAAACTTTTAAAACAGAAAAGGGATAAAGAGGAAAGCTGATCACATAACACTCACATTTGTTCTACTCTGTCCTCCAGTCTATCTGAGGTTTTTGGTCAAATAAAAAAAAAAAAAAAAGAAAGAAAGAGAGTATATTGATAAATACATAAAGAAATAAACTTTAGATAGATCATAGACTAAACATTTTTAGCAGTACCATAAAATAACCTAGAAGACAATGTGTATATATGTAAGATAATAAGTCTGGAAATGTATATATGTTTAAAATATAAGTGAAAATAAAGTTAAAAGATTTACAAAGAAATAAAAGAGAGTGGCCGGGCATGGTGACGCACGCTTGTAATCCCAGCATTCGGGAGGCTGAGACCGGAGGATCTGGGTTCGTGGCCAGCCTCAGCTACCTAGTGAGGCACTCCGCAACTTAGTGAGACCCAGTTTCAAAATAAAGAATAAGAAATAGGGCAATTCTGAAAGCTTAAACTTTATTGAAAAATAAGTGGCAGTCTTCAAAACAATCAGACTAAATGTTGTCACCACTGTATCAGGAGTTCTAAGTCAAGGACAAGATGCCAAAACTTTTAAAGAGGAGTGAGCAGGTAGCACATGCCTATAATCCCAGTATATGGGAGGCTGAGACAGGAAAATCAGATTCAAAGCCATCCTCAATAACTTAGTGAGGTTCTTTGCAACTTAGTGAGACCCTGTTTCAAAATACAAATAATAAAATGGGTTTGGGGGTGTAGCTCAGAGGTAGAATACCGCTGGGTTCAATTCACAGTACCACCAAATAATAATAATAATAATAATAATAATAATAATAATAATAATA
>PVLC010033767.1:0-17473 GCA_004027655.1 Graphiurus murinus | reverse complement strand
ATGGAATATAGGATATGTATAGCACATAGAATACTGTATTGAATAGCAATGGTAAAAGTTAGTATTCTTGTCTCATTCCTTATTTTAGTGGAAGAGGCATTCAGCCTCTCACCATTAAGTAGCTGTTCTATTACTAGTTTAATGAAAGCTCCCCCCTCCCCAATCAAGAATGAGTGTTGAGCTGGGTGCAAATGCCTGTAATGCCAGTTCCTTTTGTGTGGCTGAGGCAGTAGTATGAGGCCAGCCCATGCAACTTAGGGAGACCTCGTCTTAAAATAAAATAAAATGGGCTGAAGATATAGCTCAGTGGTAGAACACTTGCCTAGCATGTGCAAGCTCCTTTGTTCCATCCCAGGTACCACAAAAACAAGAAATGAGTGTTGGATTTGTCAAATCTTTTGGCATCTACTGAGATTGTCATGTAGTTTTTCTTTTTAAATTACTTTGATGAATCACAATTTTAAGCTAGCATTGCATTTCTCAAATAAAGGCCACTGGTTCTGATATATTGTCCTCATGAAAAGATTGTTACATTCAGTTTACTAAAATTTTGTGTTTGTGTAGAATTTTTTGCATTTTATGTTCATGAAGAATATTGGGGATTAATTGATTTTTCTTTTTATTTCATTACTTTCTATTTTGAATGTTTATTATTATTATTTTTTCTGTTAACTGAGATTTCATTTGACCTGTTTCCAGTCTTATAAAATAGAAAGCGGAAGTCATTGATTTGAAAACTTTCTTCTTTTCTAACAGAGATGTTTAGTACTATAATTTTCTCCCCAAAATTACTTTAGCTCTATCAAAAATTTTTGATACATTGAGCCATTATTATTTAGAGCTATGTGATTTAGTTTCTAAATATTTGGGAACTTAATACATACATCTTCCCCGTTTTTGGTTTACTTGCATTGTCACAGAATGCACATACTTTGTGTAACTTGATCCTCTTTAATTTATCGGACTTTGTTTTATGGCCTATATGGGCTGTCCTGGTAAATGTGCTGTGTCGACTAGAAGAGAATTTGTTATTCTGCTGTTCTTCGGTAGAATATTGTCTAAATGTCAGTTATGTCAAGTTTGTGGGATAGTGTTGTTCAAGTCTTCTCTCTCTTTACTGATTTTCTGTCTACTTGTTCTATCAATATTGAGAGAAGGATGTTGTAACATACAACTGTGTCCGTCCTTATCCTTCTGTCATTTCTGACTCCTTGTATTTTAAAGCTTTGTTAATAGGTTAATAGGTTTATAAATGTTTATAAATGTTCTAGATTAACATATTCTATTGATGTTTGTCACTTAATATTATAAAATGATGTCATTCCCAGTATAGTCTTTGATATTAATATAACCATTCTTAGTTTTGGTTAGTGTAACAGGATACATCTTTTTCCAACTTTTGACTTTTAACCTATCAATGTCTTCCTATTTGAAATGTGTTTCTTATAGGCAGCAAATAGTTGGGCTGTGCTTTTTATTTTTAGTAGTAGTATTAGTATTATTAGTATTGTTCCTAAACTAAAAATCTGTGCTTCTTAATTTTAGTATTTAGACCCTTTGTATTTAATGTGTTTTTTGGTATTTTTGGTTTAGATAATCATGCTATTATTTTATTTCATACTTGTCCCATATCACATCCTTATTTTCCCTTTCCTCTCCTCCACCCTTTCCTACTTTTCCTTTGGTCTGTTTGGACGAGCTAATTTTGGGGAGGGTGCTGGGAATTAAACCTAGGGGCATTCTACCTCTGAGCTGTACGCCCCCAGCCCTATTTTGTTTTTTATTTTGAAATGGGGTTTCACTATGTTACTACACACCCACCTCAAACTTGTGATCCTCTTGCCTCAGCTTCCCAAGTATTGAGATTCTTATTTATTTTAACTTTAAAAAAAAATCAGTTATGCTCTATTTTTCCACAGTGTGCTTACAAATGATATTACATCCCTTCATATATAGTGTATTGAACTTATTGTAGTATACTTTTATTTTTCTCCTAATAGTCTATTTACTACTTTTTTTTTTTTTCTTTTCTTTTTAGCACTAGGGATTGAACCCAGAGGTATTCTACCTCTCAGTTCTAAACCCCATCTTTTTTTTTTTTTGAAACAGGGTCTTGCCAAGTTGCTGAGGCTGGCCTGAATCTGTAGTCCTCCTTTCTCAGCCTCCTAAGTATTGGGATTACAGATGTGTACCACTGTGCCTGGCTTCTTTACTACCTTTTTTATAGAATTTATTTACACATATGTTATTGACAGTAAACTACATTGTTATTATTAACAATTAATCAATGAGATTGAAATGAGAAAATTTCTGTACCATTGCTCATGAAGTTATTGTTTCCACTGGTCATTTCTTTGTGTAGGTCCATATTTCTATTGGTTTAATTTTTCTTCATCCAGAGCACTTCTGTGAACATTTTTCATAATATATGTCTACTAGTGACATACTTGTTCACCTTTTCCATTTCTAAAAATGTATTTTGCTTTTTTAAAAACAGATATTCTTACTAGGTATAGAATTCTAGGTGACATTTTTATCTTTCAATGATTTAAAATGTTACCTACTATCTACTCATTTGCAATATTTCTTATAAGAAATCTTTGATCCTTCTCTGTATCTCTTTACATAGAATATACTCTTTTTTCCCCCTGACTTTTTAAAAAGATTTTCTATTTATCATTGGTTTTGAGCTGTTTGATTATGGCATGCCTTGGTTTGTGTGTGTATGTGTATGTGTGGGTGTGTGTGCGTGTGCACGTGTGTTTCGTATTTTTTGTTGAACTTTCAAATCTGTCAATTTTTAGGGTTTTAAAAAATTTGTTTTCCAGATTAGGAAAATTTGGGGGCTCTATTATTCCAGATTATTTTCCATTTTCTCTCTCCTCTCAGGAATTTTAGTTATGTACTTAGGGTCCTTAAGGTTGTCCCAGAATGCAGTAAATGTCTGCTAATTTTGAGAACTCTTTTTTAAATGTTTCATTTTGTTTGTTTTGACAACCAGTCTCCATTGTTAAGTAGTCAGTTGGAATTCTCAAATAAGTTCTATTGCTGCCTTCAGAGTCGCTAGTCATCATCATATTTTTATTTTTTTTAATGTCCACTGTATAGTAATCTCATCCAGTGTGTTTCTGTCTTTCACATTGTAGTTTTCTTTTTTGAAAGTTCATTTTGGGTGGTGAAAAGATAATTTCCATGACTCCCCTTAAACATTTGAATACACAGAATATAGTTATAAAACCTGCTTTAATGTCTGTTCATTTTAACAGCTCTGTCAGTTCTGGATTGGTTTCCTACACGTAACACACACACACACATACACATATTTTATATTTTTGCTGTACTGGAAATTAATCCCAGGGGCATTCTACCTTTGAGCTACACCACTAGTCCTATTTTTTAATTCTTTATTTTGAAATAGGGTCTCACTAAGTTGCGGAGGGCCTCCTCACTAAGTAGCTGAGACTGGCCGCAAACCTGGATCCCCCGCTCAGCCTCCCAAGTACTGGGATTACGAGTGTGTGCCACCCGGCCCGGCTAGCCCCAGACCTTTTTATTTTTTGTTTGGAAACAGGATCTTGGTAGGTTGCCCATAGTCTTGCATTGTTGCTGAGGTTGTCCTTGAACCTGCCATCTTCCTTCCTCAGCCTTCCAAGTACTGTGATTACAGGTATATTCCACTGTGCCAGGCTACATGCCTGGTAATTTTTGATCGTATGGCAGACATTTGTGAATTTTTATTTTGTTGAATGCTGGGTATTTTTATATTCCTCCAAGTTTTCTTAACCTTTGCTTGTGCAACAGTTAGACCTCTTAAAATAGTTTAATCTTTTGAGTTTTATAAGATTTTGCAGATAGGATCAGGACAATGCTTATTTTAATCATAGTCTTCGCTACTGAGAAGATACTACCCTATGTAATTTATCTAATGCTGTATAAATCTCAATGATTCTCATTCTGATTGGTCAGTCTGTCTTGGCTTCTGGTTGTTTGGCTGGCAATCTTGGGCATTCCTTGACTTCTGCTGTAGTGCCCTGTCTTCCTCCTCACCTGAGCATTTTCCCTTTGTGCATATGAGTCTCTGTCCAAATGCCTTCATTTTATAAGAACACCAATCAGATTGTGAGTGCCTATCTAATGACCTCATTTTAATTATTTACATCTTCTGCATAACAGTTTTCAAATAGGATCACATTCTGGAGTGTTAGGGGCTAGAACTTCAGCAGAGGAATTTGGAGAGGACACAACTCAGTCTGCATTCCCCTTATCCTCTAGTGGTGCTTCTTAACCATGCCTCTTCTGTGCTCTTAGGTAGTTACTGATATTCTCCTTTCAGGTTGAAATGTTACCTTTTCTTTCTTCTATTTACCTTGCTTAAAAGCCACCTACTAATCAGAAGTAATATTTATTTAGAAGCTTTTTAAAAGTGTGCCTTTTATTAAAAATAGTTATGTGGCTATTCCTTGCGTATAACTTATAACATTTTTAAAGAAGTGAAGAGGATTCGTTTTTGGTGTTCCACTTTCCTTGGTACCACCTGTAGTATATAACTAGTGGTTACTAGTTGTAAGAATGACACATTTTACAAAAGATAATATTAAGGAAGTATTGGAGGTTTAGGATTTTGGAGGTGTTTATGGTAGGTCAGGCATGGATTGCATGGATTAATTTTTAAGTTGAGCCTACTAATTTCAGAATCCTTCATTGAGTGGTAGAAATAGACCTGTGAAAATTTCATAATCAGTCTGTATTCTCATGGACCTGACTGAAGAGCTACAAGGAAAGAGAACAGAGAAGATGTATGGGAAGGATTTTCCCAGGGAATCCTCAACTGAACTTGTAGAATAATTATGATGCAAGGTGAAGGTTGGAGAAGGCATGGTGTGGAACCTAGACGAGGAGATTCATATTGCTTTTTTTGTGTGTGTGTGTGTGGTGCTGGGGATTGAACTCAGGGCCATTCTACCTCCGAGCTACAACCCCAGCCCTATTTTTTATTCTTTATTTTGAAACCGAGTCTCACTAAGTTGCGGAGTGCCTCACTAGGTAGCTGAGGCTGGCCGCGAACCCGAATCCTCCAGTCTCAGCCTCCTGAATGCTGGGATTACAAGCGTGCGCCACCACGCCCGGCTCATATTGCTTTTAAAATAGTAAGTACATTTGGCTAGCACAGTATAGAGGGAACACTGACTCTGTTTTGTGGAATTAAATGTTGCTTGATTTGAGAACTGAAAGCCAATTAAGAATTTAAAAGAAAAAATTAATTCACAGAAGAATTTGATGAGAATTTTTGCTAGTGAACCATGCATACTATCTGTGTTGTTCTTCTAGCGTTAAAGCACTTATACAGATGGAGAAGTTGTGTAAGACATTTTAGAGTTTAATAGATGCCTCCCTGATGAGTTGACCATTGATCAGTTAATGTTATTTTTCTTAAGTTTTAAAATTATGCTTTCATGCCAAATATTAAAACACTTTGTACCGTATCATTGCTATTTTAAATTTGACAATATGTTCATCAAAATTCTTGTTTAGGGGGCAGAGGCTCAGAAAAAGTCACATTTCAGACCTAGCAAACTCTAGAGATGAGGATATCATCTATATATTTAAAAGCTCCCCAACTGAGTTATGGAATAGGTAGCACTTTTTTTTTTTTTTTTTTTTTTTTTTTGCGGTACTGGGGATTGAACTCAGGGACATTCTACCTCCGAGCTATACCCCCAGTCCTATTTTTTATTCTTTATTTTGAAACAGGGTCTCACTAAGTTGCGGAGTGCCTCACTAGGTAACTGAGGCTGGCTGCGAACCTGGATCCTCCAGTCTCAGCCTCCCAAATGCTGGGATTACAAGCGTGCGCCACCACGCCTGGCTAGGTAGCATTTTTTATACCACAAGTTTGTTTTTGTAATGAAAGTTTGTGAGAAGATAGGGAGGTTTAACACGAATAAATACAGGCATGATTTATGCTTCTACTATAAGGTCATGATTTATGCTGAAAACATTTGTATATTGAGTTTCTTTGAATTTAAATACTGAAGAAGTCAATAATATATAAAATTGGGATTTTCCAATATGATTTGAAGATTCTTATCAATTTTCTTCCTCTCCTTCCTTTTCTACTCTATGTTTTTTGTACCACTTTTTTTTTGTTGTTTTGTTTTTTTTTTGGCGGTACTGGGGATTGAACTCAGGGGCATTCTACCTCCGAGCTATACCCCCAGCCCTATTTTTTTTTTTGGCACTGGGGGTTGAACTCAGGGTCGTTCTACCTCCGAGCTATACCCCCAGCCCTATTTTTTATTCTTTATTTTGAAACCGAGTCTCACTAAGTTGAGGAGTGCCTCACTAGGTAGCTGAGGCTGACCGCGAACCCGGATCCTCCGGTCTCAGCTGGGATTACAAGCGAATGCCACCACGAATGCTGGGATTACAAGCGTGCGCCACCACGCCTGGCTTGTACCACTTTTTCAAGAAATAAATTACCCCTTCAAAATGAAAATTACACTTTTAATTTTTGGGAGGTAATTTTGTTGTGTAATATGTTGTGTATATATTATTCCAGATACTTCTGACTAATGTTTTTAAACAGAGAAAGATTTCCATTAAGTATCTAGTAGTAGTAGGATTTGTTTGTAGACAGACATTAGTTTGTGTAGTAGGCTGTAAAACATACCCAACATATCAGTAGTTTAAATCAGTGGAGGCTTATTCCTTGCTCATGTAATAATCCAATGACTATTACTCCCTATTTTAAATATAAGCGTCCAGAGGCACTCTGGGTTTTGGCGTTCATTCATCGAATGGGGCAAGCGCATACGTAGATGTTTATACTAATAGGAAAGTTTTCTTCATCACATGCTATACCAGCTGCGAGAGAGGCTGGAGTGTAGTCCATTTGCCTCAGTCAAGAGGAATATCTTTGGCTGTTAATTAGAAGTCGCTAGCAAACGGTCGATGTAGTCGCCCTAGACGCCATCAGGAAGACACTGGCATAGTTCTAGTGATGTATTTGTTGATTTGATGTTCCTTTTCTCATTCGCCCTTGTTTTTTCAAAATTACTTCCTCCTACCCCATGTTTATCCTTTTTTGGGGGGTTGTCTCCCCTTGTTCACTTACATGCTGTGATAGATCTCTTGAATGTAACAGAAACCTACCCCTAGCCAACTTAGGCAGAAAATAAATTTAACAGGAGGTAATAAGTTAGTCCACAGAACAGACTGGAAAGCTGGAGACTGCTAGAAAATGAGTGGAGACATGCTATAGTTTGGACCTTCAGTGTCCTCCGCAGGTCTTTGTGGTAAAGGCTTACTCCCCAGGGAGGAGCTGTTGGGAGGTGTAGAAGCTAAGAAGTGAAGCCTGGTGAGAAAGCTTCAGGTCGCTGGGGGCGTGTCCTCCGAAAGGGATTATGGGATCCCCCCTCTTTTCTCACCCCATTGCTCACCATGAGGTTAGCATCTTTGCTCTTCCATCTGCTCCTACCATGATGTGTCACCATGGGCCCAAAGTAATGAGCCAATCAAACATGGACTGAAACCTTTTTAAGAGCCAGTAATAAACCTTTTCTCTTCATAAGTTGATTATCTCACATACTTGTTATAGTAATGGAAAATGGACTAAAACAGAACCAAAGCATCAGGCATCAGGCAACAGGACACGCTAGGGTTGAGCCATAGGCCAGTCTGGTTAGGTTGCTGCATCTTAGTTTTGCAGCGAATGCTGTGTTGTGTGAGCCTCAGTTTTCCTGTCCCCACTGTGAGTGTTTTCTCACTGTCGCAGCCTCTTGGAGGAGTGGCCCTTACAATTCTAAACTCCCCCCCTTTTTTTTTGCGGTACTGGGGATTGAACTCAGGGACATTCTACCTCCGAGCTATATCCCCAGCCCTATTTTTTCATTCTTTATTTTGAAACCGAGTCTCACTAAGTTTCAGAGTGCCTCATTAGGTAGCTGAGGCTGGCTGAGAACCCGGATCCTCCGGTCTCAGCCTTCTGAATGCTGGTATTACAAGCGTGCGCCACCACGCCCGGCTCAATTCTAAACTCTTGAGCAGAAGAATGTGACTGTCAACACTTTGGTCACTAGCAAAGGCCTAGTTACAGGAATAAGAAAGAAGATTTTGGTTAAATTGGCTCTTATAGTGGGAGTCAAGGCACTTTTTTTGTTTTCTGTGATTTCCACGTAAAGGGTGTCCAAATACCAAGTGGCTGAAAATGACAAATGCCTACTTGGGAGCCCCTTTAAATGGAGAAGTATGTTGTAGTATAAAATGGGAGTCTGTTCAGTCTTGATTTTGCTCCTGACCTTTTTGGACAAGTGTTAGACCTCTCTGGGTTGTAGTTGCCTCCTCCGAATTGATTGGGGGGGGGGAATTAGATGTCTGGTAATGTCTGCTCATTCACTAATTCATTGAATGAATGTTTAGTGAGTGTCTTTTATGTGTCCGCATAAAAGAGTGAATATGACACCGCCTTGTATAGTTGGGTGAGTGAGCAGAGAAACCAGTCTGTTACCACTTGGTTAGAAGTATTCAGATAGTTTGGCCCTGGGAGGTGTAGGAGCCGGTGAGGGGTGCCCAGTCCAGCCGAGGAGGCATGTTGTGGGTGGGGGTTTCAGGGATCACTCTTTGCTTTTTCGCTCTTGAATTTATTGAGTGTCTACTTTAAGCCTTGGCAGTGTTGTAATTATGAGAATACAGAAATAAGACCAGTCCTTTCCCCAAAGGCACTAGAGGTGGGAGAGCATTGTGATGATCTGTAGCACGATGATCTTTAGCTTGCTCTGGAGCTGAGAGCAGAATACTAAGGGGGAGGGATGGAGCAAGAGTCCCTGTAACGTTTGGGGAGCATTGCTCAAGATAACATGTGATCTGGTTCTTGAAGTTGAGTTGAAGATGACTAGAGTTGAAAAGAGGAGAGCTGAAATACAGTTCTAGATAGAACACTTGTGCTTGGCACTGTTTAAGAGTGGCAAGAAGGGCACACACCTTAATCCAGACTGGAGGATGGCAGGCTCAAAGCCAGTCTTGGAAACTTCGTGAGGCCTTGTTTCAAAATAAAAAATAAAATCGCATTGAGGAGGGGGTATAGCTCAAGGGTAGGATGCTCTTGGCTTCAATCCCACGTACCCCCCCCTACACACACACACAAGGAGAGGAAGAGAGAGGTGCGTGTGTGCGTGCGTGCGTGTGTGTGTGTGTGTATGTATAGTTGAGGGAAGAATGTCATGGGGGGACAGGATGGAGAGAAATGGTGGGAAATGAAGGAGGTGTAAATATTTAGACTGGAAGCTAAATATTTACTGATGATTTTGAGAGGTTTTAAGGAACATGATCGGTGACAGCAGTGGAGAGAAGGGACTGAAGGCCTGGAGACTGCCTTAGGAGCAGTTACCAAAGGAACCCGCGTCCCCTGCTCCTTTCTTCCCTCTCCTTCTTTTTTGGGCTAAGATCCTGACAGAGGGCATGGAAGGAACCACAGCTGGATTTGTGAGACGTTCCCGAGGCCAAAGTCTCAGAATCTCAGAATGTAGTTAGGTCGGTGCGTGTGCGTGCCTGCGTGTGTGTTGGGGGTGAAGGGCTTAGCAGGTAGGAGAGAGAGGGAACAAGACTGGGAGGTGTCTAGCTTGAGTGGATGGATGGGTGGAGCTGCCGTTTATGGAACTGGGTCAAACTTGGCAGTCCTGCTTGCTCCCCAGCCCGTGCAGACGCAGTTAAATATAGCATGCTGTGCTTTCCAGCTGAGACTGGAGTTAGCTTTGGAATCTTTTTTATAACTCCGAGTGCTCCAGATAGCCACTGCCAGTCTATTGAGTTTGGACTGGAGAGGAAACCTGTTTGCCTTCCCTGGTACAGGGGATGGAAATGGGGGTAGAGAAACGGAAGAGGAAGAGGGAGAGAAAGGGATGCCACCCCATCCCAGTTTTACTTCCCTTAGAACACTCGCCCCTTTTTGATGCTATCATGTTCACGTGTTTATTGTCTGAGGATCTCCCCACCACACACATCACAGCATGCAAACTCTAGGAGGTCTGTGTCATCACTTTCACATTTCTGTCCTTTTTTAGGGGGTGGGAGTGTGTGTGTGGGGGGGGACTAGGGATTGAATCCAGGGACATTCTACCTCCGAGCTATACCTCCAGCCCTTTTTATTTTGAAACAGCATTTCACCAAGTTACTGAGGCCACCTTGAACCTGTGATCCTCCTGTCTTGGCCTCCCAAGTACTGGGGTTACAGGTGCGGGCCACCACGCCTGGCTCTCCTTTATGTCCTTAATGCTAAGAACAGGCTCTAGAACAACACTGTCCAGTAGCAACGTAAGCCACTTACATAATTTAAAATATTATAGCCTTTTTTTTTTTTTAAAAGTAGAAAAGAAGCTGGGCACGGTAGCACACACCTGTAGTCTCAGTACTCTGGAGGCTGAGACAGGAGAGTCAGAGGTTCAAGGACAGCCTCAGCAAGTAGTGAGACTGTCAACAACCTAGCCACCCTGTTTCAAAATGAAAACTAAAATTGGGCTGAGGGTGTAGCTTAGAGATAAATGCCCCTGGGTCAATCCTTAGTACCATACACACACAAAAAAATGTAGAGAAGGAAAATTAAGACTCATTTTAGTAATATGTTGTTTTACCTGGTATGTCTAAAATATAAAAGCAAAGTTTGAAAATATTAATGAGATATTTTATAATTATAATATGTCTCAGTACTATGTAGCCACCTTTTTTTTTTTTTTTTTAAATTGCTTCTCGGTCTTTCTTTTGGCTAAGATCAAGTGTAGTACTTGAGTAGCCATGCCCCCCGATACAGGGGGTGGAATTCTGGGGGTATTCTACCTCTGAACTACACCTTCAGCCCTATTTTATTCTTTTATTTTGAAACAACGTCTCACTAAGTTGCACATGGCCTCACTAAGTAGCTGAGGCTGGTGGCAAACTTGCGATCCTCCCGTCTCAGCCTCCCAAGTACTGAGATTACAAGTGTGTGCCACCACGCCCGGCGTGAGTAGCCACTTTTAAGTGTCCAGAAATCACACGTGACTTTTGGCTCCTGCATTGGACACTGCAGGTTGAAAGCCTAGCAGGGGTCCGAGAGTATTTTTAAGTGGGTGAATGCATGGATTAGAAAAAAGGTTCATTGTAAAAGATTGTGTGTGGAATTGAAGAATGACTTGGCTTTCACCATGAGGCAGTTGAGTTATGTGTGAAGACAGAACTAGCATGAAGAGTGGTGGGAGCTCACCAGAGAGAGAGGGTTGGTGCTGGAGGGAAGGTCCTAGACGTGGGCAGGAGTGGGGGCCACAGCCCTCTGCAGAGGCTATATTCCAAATTCAGTCTAACATCAGCTTCTAATTGAACTGTGTTACAACTATTCCATCCCAGCGTTTTGGGTATTAGTGAGTTTAGGGAAAATGTTATTGGCATGCATTACTCTTTATTTTGGTATCATTCAACCAGGAGATAGTATTTTCCATATTAAAGTTAACTTATTGAATCTGATTTTTAGCATTGTGACTACTTGGATTGTATAAAGTTATGTACAATACATGTGAGTATACTATTAGGTTATTTTCCCCAAATTACTTCTCAGTCCTTATATACTTGAGTCCTCCAACTGTGTCTGTGATCAAAAGTCTTTAATTTTATGAGATGTGTTCTCACTTATTTTACTTTGAACAACAAAATTCAAATTGAGGATGACAAAGGCCCAGAGCACCCTTTTCAGTAGTAGTTTTAGAAGCTTACTGGATTATTTTATGGAATGAATTTGTAAGAAAAGAAGGAAATTAAGATAGATTTTCAAGGTTATGACTTAACTTTTGTAGGTGTTGTTGTTGTCAAAACTTTTAAAACACCATTATAAGTGGAAATCTTCAATATACCTGTTAGATTAAAGGAAAATATCAGTATTCTTATGTTAAAAATTTATCCCATTGTTGGTTGGGATAAAATATATAGGTATTAAAAATGTTAATGTCTAAAAAAGTTTTAGAATTCATGATCATGTGCCCTGGAAAACCTAGATGATGCTGTAAAGGAATTTAATGGCAACAAAGGCGCTGGTGTTGACAGTGGAAATGGGCTTTTGGCTGTATTGAGATGGCACCTGCCCTGTATATTAGGTAGAAAGACGTTAGTATGCGATATTGATCTCATTGAGAAATGTAAAATCTCTTTGCTTTTGAAACAGCCTTGTATTCCTGATTGTGGCATGCTTAGGTGAATGTGGTAATATCAAAGCTGGAAGTGCCTGTAGAGGTGTGTTTTCTGCCTCAGCACACCAGAGCAGGCTAGGTGACATTCGGGTCAAAACAGAGGCTCTCAGGACAACACTTTGTAGATGGAGAGGGAGCTAGAGGTGTGTGCTTTGAAGAGGCCTCCAGTGGACCCCGGTCCCACCCTGTATTTGAGGGTAGGGCTGGTTGGACTGTTCTTCCCAATGTCATAATTAAACACAGCTAGACAGAACCCCAGATTTCTGGTGGGACAATTCTTTTATTTTCTCATTACACCTTTTCTTTTGTTTTTGTACTTTTTTTCTTTCTGTATTTAACAGCTTTTTTTGGGGGGGGGGTGGTACTAGGGATTGAACCCAATGACATTCTACCTCCGAGCTACATAGCCAGCCCTCTTTTTGACTCTTTATTTTGAAACAGGGTCTCACTAAGTTGCCAAGGGCCTCACTAAATAGCTGATCCTCCTCTCTCAGCCTCCCAAGTACTGGGATTACAAGCATGCACCACCATGCCCAGCTAACAAAGTTTTAACTGTCTTAAGCTTGAAAAGATGAAACCGGCTCAGCTATTAAGAGGCCGTTGTTGAACTTCAAATCAGGATACATTTGGGGAAATATCATCCAATTTATTTCCCTTTTCTGACTTTCTAATAACACTCTTCAAGTCAGCTAGGGCTGGAACCACTGAGTCATTTTGAATATGGCTTGCCTCTCATCTTGCATGTTTAAACAGACAGTGTCTGTTCATTCATCTCTTCCCTTCACTTTCTGATACTGGCCTCTTAGAGGCTCTCTCAGACCTATGAGTGGGCTGTTAAATAAGCCCCGATTCATCTTCGCTGCTGGTCTCTCCCCGTCCAATCCATTTTAGACATCACTTCTATTATTTTGATGGAGCAAGTACCATTTTAAACATCAAGTCTGCAATCTTCTTAATACTCTTGATGTTTAAGTCCTCTTATTGACCCATTTTGCAGCTGGAAAGGGAGGCACAGATCTAGTTGACATACCCAAAGTTATACAGTGGCTAGCTGGTGACAAGTTGAATCCAGAGTGTTTATTTCTATAAAAACAGACCAAATAATATTTTGTGCACATGTAGATATATCATTATGAACTGCCTGATGGTGTACGATTATAATATACCAAGAAAAAATTGAAGAAAAAGAATTTCAGAACACCAGTAGAGCTGTATGGCTCCTCGTATACCTTCCCTGGCACTTTCTACAAAATCCACATTCCTTGGCCTGCCTTTTTAGTGCTAGCCTCGACTTCCTCGTCTCTTTCTATTCTGTCCTCCAGCCAAACTTAGGTGACATTTAAGCTGCTACTTGGTAGGGAGGTGGGAGTCAGTCAGGTAAGGCGCGAGGGAAAGGTTTGAGGCAGAGCACAGAGTGAGAGAATGGAGTGTACGGAGGCTGAGCTGGAGCCCAGAGAGGGAGGCTGCAGGTGAGGCCAGGGCCAGATTGGGAAGCCTTTCTGCCCTGTCTTTCACTGGATGTTTCTGAGCTGACCACAAGATTCACGGCTACTGGATAAACTACTTAATCAAAGCTACTTTCTAAAATTTGTTGTAAAGTTAATTTTCTTGATTTTCGTATGTAATTCCTCCCTCTCTCTCTCTCTGGGGCACAGACACCCATTTGGTTAGTTTCCCCTGACTCCAAGCAGGTCGTACTTGGAAAGGACTTCTCAAGCCGGGTGTCGTCCCCTGTGCTCTGCCTCTCTTCTCTGCTAGATCAGTTATCTTCATTCCTTTGCAGGGACTCAGCGATCTTGTCTGTAATGTCTCTTGAGCATCTTCCACCCCTTTGTCTTGAGGCACAGTTCAAAGTGTTAGTGAGTGCTGTCTCGGGATAGAAAACTGCTCTACTTTCTGGTGCAGTGTGGACGTGGGGCCAGCACTAGCGCCACCACGTGGTGGGGCTGCCACAGAGCTCTGTGCCTAGCTAAAGTGTAACCAATGCTGACATACCGGCACCTAACTTGTTGTGGTGTTGTGGGTATAAGGTCATACTGACACAGAATAGGAGTTCAGTGAATGTTATCACTTTCTGTTACTTTGTGAAAACTATCCACAGACACTCTGGTAAAGAGCCATAGAAATCTTTTAGCCATACCATTATTATTGAGGGTACTTTATTCGTGTGTGTGTGTGTGTGTGTGTGTGTGTGTGTGTGTGTGTGTGTGTCACTGGGGATTGAATCCCTGGGGTGTTCTGCCTCTGAGCTATACCCCAGCCCTATTTTACATTTTTGAAACAAAGTCTCCCTAACTTGCTAAGGTTCTCTCGAAGTTGCTGAGGCTGGGCTCCAACCTGCAATCCTTCTGTCTCAGCCTCCCAACTTTCACTTAGTTCGAAGGTTTTCTCATACAGCTTTGGATGTATGAGAATTGCATCTTTTACTTATTTTGGGATGAAGTGGAGTAGGGGAGGAGACCTAAGTTTTTAATTTTCTTGCTAGATAACTTACTTTACATATTTAGGAAATTATATAACCCTTCAGACTATTTTGGTTTGGTATAGATTTGAGATTCAAATGTCAACACTTCTGTATAGAATATATAGAAGATGGAAAAATATAAGCTTTTTGTTTATTTACTATAAGTATACTTTTAATGAAGTATTACTTTTTATATTAAACGTTATAACCGTTATTATATCTTTGGTCTGATCAATATCTTGTCTTTTGAGTGTTTTGTAATGGAAAATTCCCGTAAATATACAATGTTTTAATTGGCATCATGAAGCCAAACGATTGCCTCATTGGATAATTTTAAGTGTTATACTGCAATTCAATATAGATACCCAACTACTTAACAAGGCTTAAAAATATCTTGTATACTTAACAGCTGTCTGCTAGAACTAAAAAAGATTGAGGAGTATGTATATGGTTCCCCTCTTTTCTTCCTGGGATAGGAGAGGGAAAACTTTTTAAGTTTTTTTCTCAGCTGCTCTTGCTGATCCTGCTTTAGAAGAAAGCAGAGGTGGAGACCAAGGAAGATTTGAGGCAGCTTTCCTTCCAGAGAAACCTTATGTGCCTGAAACTTAGGCATATTTTCAGACATCTAAAATAGCCTGGTCGTGGCGTAGTTGAAGGTCTGGCAGCCTGCGGTAGGTAGCATTTCTGCTGTGTTTCGTCTCAGTGCCTTTTTCTGCACTCTCATCCTTCTCCTTTTCCAGAGGGAAAAGCAGCTAAGTCAGCAACTTTCAGCTTTTTATCAGCTTTGTAATATTTCTGTGTTTAGACATATTAGAATGTATTGGTTTCCCTTTTTGTACTTACAGCTCACTGAGAAGTTACTTTTGGTGCACTGACAAAGTGGTGGGAAGACGGGGTCTTAGGTTATTTGTTTAAAAAAAAATATATATATATATGCATATGCATATCTATGTACTAATATAATTTGTGTAACCTTTAAAACTTTTAAAATAAATAGTATTTTGCTTTTTAACTAGATACAGTGGTGCATGCCTGTCATCCCAGTTCTTGAGAGTCTGAGATAGGAGGCCAACCTCAGCAACTTAGTGAGACCCCATTTCAAAATTAAAAATGCAAAGGGCTAGAGGTATATCTTCTGGGTTCAGAGATAGAATGCCCCTTTGGTTCCCTAGTTAAAAAAAAAAAAAGGCATTTTGCTTTATGTTTAATATTTCAAAGAAATAAGAACTAAGTTGGAATTTATCTACCATTAAGATATTTCTTTTAAGTCTTAATTAGGTTTTAGACCATCTTTTCGGCACGACCTTTTTTGTTCTCTGGTAACTGTCTGTGTAAGATTTTCTGTCCATGCGTGTTACAAGGAAAGGAGAATATGGATTTATGTGATAGAAAGTGCTGATGAGTTGTGACATTTCCTGGACTGAGGAACCTGACTCATGTATAGTCACGCTGCACTGGTGCTGGTTCTAAGGCCAACGAGGAGCCTCTTAAGCCCTAGCCCTGCTGTGTATTTCTGTGTAGCAAGCTGAACTTACCAGATAGATTTCTTGTTTTACCTCTTTTGTAAACAACTATGCTAAATTTGCATGTTCTTGAGTAATCTGAGCTGGGAAAAGCAGGCCCAGGACTGTGGAGCTCATAAAGGGGACCGTAGCAGCTTGAGAGGTATAGCTACACTGTGAGGTTGTTCTGGGGGCGCGCTCGTCACTGTCCCACAGATGACTGGCCTGGGGGGAAGTGAACGAAGACCTCATCTTCTGACTTAAAGTGGGAAGTGGGATTTGTTGAACGTACTTGCCATGTTGCTGCCAGTTCAGCTGACATTTAACTGTTTCATGTGTCGACAACTATTTCTAATTCTCCCTCAAGTAGTTGTATTTACTGAGTCGTAAATGAGAACACACCACCTGACAGGTACTAGTATGAGGGACAGTTTTAAAATCAAGACTGACGGCCTGGAGCCATAGAGTGACTATTACGATTTTCACCTCTTGAAAGACCCTAGAATTTCAGGGTCTGGCTTATCATCTAGTCTGAAGAACAGTACTTTATTAGGGTGCTTTAAAGAATAAATTTTTTTGTAATAGTCAATAATATGTCAATTTGAGGGACTTGAATAATTTTTGTAAATCTTTGGACTCTCTGCATTTATGAAAGTTAAACTTAGAGAAGGCTGAATGGCTGCAGTGAAAGTATGAATCTTTAAACGAGTGGTCAGCGTATAAGCAGTGCTCATTTCCTTCAGTGCTAACCTTGGTGCCTGCTGGAGCACCCATCGCTGTCTGGTGCAGATCTTCTAGACTCCTAAAAATACCCTCATCCTCACAGAGGGTTGTAGATTTATTTACTATGTATTTTCAGGGGCATGGTATTCAATTCAGCGTGATTAGTTACCTGCTGAATAAATATTTTAATATTCTGCTAGAAAGAAATTTATGTAATTTAGGTTCTGATTCATATGCGGCATTCTGTTTTTGTATTAAGACACATATTGTCAAAAAGGCCAGTTCTGCAACTTGTCTAATTTGCTCTTTCTTAGTGTTGTTATCTGGATTCTGCTAGTCTGCAAAACCTGCTTTTCTGCCACTTTTGGGATATCTAGTGAAACCTCTAAAATTAAACTTTTACCAGAAATGAGTTTCTTTTTTGTCTCCCCAAGAGGCAGGAGTGGGTAAGTGGGTCAAAATATATAAATTTAAAATATATGTATTCATAGTTGTTTGGGAGCCTTAGGCCAAGTGCTTGATTAAGCCAGCAAGGATCATAACAAGTACTGTCATGAAGATAAATTATTTTTTACTAA
>PVLC010033766.1:0-10573 GCA_004027655.1 Graphiurus murinus | reverse complement strand
ATAAAGGGATACACCTTGCAAATGCTATATTCAACTTAGCAGCAGAATAATACACATTCTTCTTAAGACTACAAATAACATTATCCAGGATGGATCACATCTTAGGTCATAAATTAAATCTTAACAAATTGAAGAAGATTGAAACTGCTTAAAGTATCTTTTCCAACCACAAAGGAATGAAACCAGAGATAAATGCTATGAAAATAGGAATATTTATAAAACTATGGAAACTAAATGAATAAACATTGGACCAAGAAGAAAATAAAGAGAGAATTTAAAAACATCCTGAGACAAATGAAAATGAAGACAATAGAACCAACCTTATGGGATGCAGTAAAACATTACTAAGAGAGATGTTTATAGCAATAAATATCTATGCTGAAAATAAGGCCTCAAATAAATGATCTAACATTACTCATTAAAGAACTTGAAAATAAGAACTGAGTCCTAAGTTAGTAGAAGAAAATAAGTAATAAAGATTAGAGGAGAGAAAAAATAAAACAGGAAAATAATATAAAAAATCAACAGAAGTGAGTTGCTTTTTTGAAAAACTTAATAAAATTGACAACACTTAGCTAGACTAAGAAAAAAAGAGAGAAAACTTAGTAAATAAAATGAAAAAACAAGATATCACAACAGATGCCATAGAAATAAGAAGGATCATAAGGGACTCTTAGGAACAATTAGACAACCTAGAAGAAAGTGATAAATTCCTAGAAACATAGAACCTACTAAATTGGAATTAAGAAAAAATGAAAAAGTCTAAATAGACCAATAATAAGTAAGAAGACTGAATGTGGAATTAAAAAAAAAAACCTCCCAACAAAGAAAGCCCAGGACCAGATAGCTTTATAAGTGAATTCTTTCAAACATTCAGAGAAAAATTTACACCAAATCTTCTTAAACTATTTCAAAAAATGAAAGAACACCTCTAATCATTTTATGAGGCTAGCACTACCCTGATACTAAAGTAAAAAAAAAAAATCATAAGAAAATTATACTTCTGATGAACACAGGTAAAAAAATCCTCTTTAAAATACTAGCAACCAAATTCAACAGCAAATTGCAAAGATTGTAGATCACAACTAAGTGGGAGTTATCCCTGGGATGCAAGAATGGCTCAACACAAAATCAATCAATCAATCAAGCAAGCAATCAAATGTGATATAGCATGTTTACAAAATGAAGGAGAATAACTCATATTATCTCAATAGACACAGAAAAAAACAGTTGGGAAATTTCAGTATCCATTATTCATGATTAAAACTCTCAACAAAATAGTTTTAGAAGAAACTTACTTCAACACAATAAAGCCCTTATATGAAAAGTCCACAACTAAAATAATCAGTGGGGGAAGACTGAACACTTTCCAAGATAAGTATGATGCAAGAATGTCCACTATTTCCAGTTCTGTTCAACATAGTATTAGAAGTCCTAGCCAGAGTGCTTAAGCAATGAAAAAAGATAAAAAGCATACAAAAAGTAAGAAGAAAAATTATCTTTGTGTGCATATTAGCTTGGTCATAGACAATGCTAAAGATTCACAAAAAACCTACTAGAGATAAAATTTAGTACATAAAGTTGCAGTATACAAAATAAACATACAACAATCAGTTAACTCTCTATACACTAGCAACAAAGTATCTGAAAAGGAAATTAAGAAAGAAATCACAATAACAACCAGAAGAATAATAAGTTTAGGAACTTAACCAAAGAGTTGAATGACTGAACACTGAAATTTATAAAATAGTGATGAAAGAAACTAAAAACAGGTAAATGGAAGGTATTCCATATTCATTGGTTAGAAGAAATAATATTTAAAAGTATCCATACTATCCAAAGTTATCTATAAATTTCATGCATTCCTTAAAAGTAAAACCCCAATGGCATTCTTTATAGTATTAGGAAAAAACAGAACTGTATAGACCCACAAAAGACCATGAATAGTCACAACAATACTGATCAAGAAGCACAAAGCTGAAGACTTCACACTTCTTATTTCAAGATATATTATAAAGCTACAGTAATTAAAACAGTATGGTATTGACATTAAAAACAGACAACATAGGAATACAACGGAGATCCCACAAATAAATTTTTGCTTCTAAAGTCAGCCAATCTTTGACAGAGGCTCCAAGAACACATAATAGGGAACAAATCTCTCCAATAGATACTAGGAAAACTAGATATCCACAAGCAGAAGAATGAAATTGGACCCTTTTCTCATGCCATATAAAAAATCAACCCAAAACTGACTAAACAAAACAAAGCCTTAAACATAAAGCTCCAAACCATAAACTACTAGAAGAAAAAGCTTCTTGATGTTGGTAGGAATGTACACTAATACAACCATGTTGGAAAATTGTATGGAGGTTCCTCAAAAAATTAAAAACATAACTACCATAAGATCCAGGAATCCCACTTCTGGGTATACAGCCAAAGGAAATGAAGTCAGTAACCCACATACTCATTTCAGCATTACTCCCAACGACCAAGATTTGGAAAAAATGGAAACAACCTGAGTGTAGTAAGTACATGAATGAATAAAAAAAAATGAGATGTAAAAACATAAATATGTATACATGTGATTGTTAGTCCTGATTATCCATTTGACTGCATCATGAAATACCTAGGATTATGTGACTTTGTGTGTGTTGATGAGACGATTGGTTTATGTAATGGCAGATTGAAGGGGGAAGTCCTGCCTTCAGGCAGCAGGGTTCTGATGAATGCAGAACCTGGATAAAAGAAAGAGAAAGCTGCGTGAAGGCATGTGTGGTTCTTCCTGAAGAAAGCCTGTTTGTTCTCATCTGAGATATCAGCCTTCAGCTCTTTTAACTGGACCTTTATCATCATTTCTCCCAAGAGTTTCCTAGACTTTCCTCTTGGACAGGGACTGAATTAGTATCTGCTCTGATTCTGAGACTCCAACTCTTGGAATACTTGACTGACCGGCTGCTGGTTCCTCCAGCTCTCCACGTGCAGTCGGCAACTTGGGACTCCACTGCTTTGGACTATAAGCTGATTTGATAAATCCTCTTTTACCATATAGGTGTCCTGTGAGTTCTTTTACTCTAGTGCACACTGACTAATATGACATATATGATGAAATATTATCCAGTCTTAAGAAAGAGGTATCACATATATGTATATATATACATATATATTCATATGCTTACATACACATACATCAGTATTGATTCATATATCCATTAAAAACCATGAGTTCACGCTGATACCTTCAATTCCAATCCAACACTTTAGAGTTCTTTCTAGCCTTCCACCTTTTAAAAATATTTTAAACCCTTTCTCTGACAGTGAGAACCTTGATTCCCTTGAATCAGTGCATGGATTTATTGCCTCTGTTTAGTCCCCTTACAAGTTGCCAGTCTTGGGATCATGCCAGCTTTCTCCTTGTCCTCAGCTCTGCTGTCACTTCTCCAGCTCTGTTGCTTCCTTTTTGGTCCCACTGTCCTCTCCCTTGCACCTCTATCTCCTTGACCCCCCCCTTCTCCACCCTGGCAGCCCTACATATACATAAGGATCTGGTGGCAGATGTTTCTCATATTCTTTGCTTTTCTTCTCCACAAAATGTGGGGATTAGGTTCGGGTCAGCAATGGGTGGGTTCTTGTGTTTAAATGACATTTGTTCTATGTTTCACGGAGGAAAAACCCCTGAAATCCACTGTCCTCGGCCACGAGAAGCTGGGGATGAGACTCAGGTAGAGAAATGACAGGAGGAGACGGGTTTTAGAAGGATCTTACTGGCTGCCATGCGGAGAAACCAGAGGAGAGAGGAACATACCTCTGGGGAAGGCACGGGGAAGAAGAGGACAGTGCCGGCAGGAGAGCTGTTTTAGAACCCAGGCACTGAGCAAACCCCATCAACAGCCTAAAGTAGCATGAGTAAGAATGGGTAGGAATGCACTGCGGAAGGAGCTTGCTTCTGCTGGAAGGGTTAAGTTGCTACCTAAGTTGCTACTGCTGCCTTTCCCAGAGATTAGGGCCTGCTCACCGAGGCTGCGCTGAGGACAGGCGTCTCCTGCCTCGGTTTTCATTTAGTGGCGGGTGTTTCTGCTTACCAGGTATAGATACTGGTGGAGGGCTGGTTGCTATTTTTTTTTTTTATTATTTTTTATTAAACTTGGATTTGAATCACTCTTGAGATCCAAATCAATTTAGTAACTCATTTCAAAATTCTTTCTAATACTGAATAAAATACTTCTTGGCACCTTTGAAACTGCATCCTCTGCAACAAGCAAGAAAATATGCTGCTGAATTATTTAGGTGATTCCCTGAGATAGAGAACAGGCCAGTCTTGATTGAACAGTGCTTCTCTTCTTTGTTCTAGAACAGCCTGGGTCTGGAGCAGAAAGATTCATTCTCTTCTTTCCTGTTCTGGTGGTCTTATACAGACTGAAGGGAGGGTTGACCCCAACCTCCCTGCCACCTCCACCACCTGTGGCTAAAATAGTCTAAGGATGCTGTGAGGTAGAAGTGTTTCTTAGCTGAGTGTGGTGGCACGTGGCTATAACCCCAGTACTTAGGAGGCTGACTAGCCTTGGCAACTTAGCAACAATCTGTTTCAAAATAAAAAAATAAAATTGGGTGAGGTTAGGTCAGAGTTAGAACGCCCCTGTAACACACACACACACACACACACACACACACACACACACACATACACACACAGAGTTTCTTACTCTCTAACACTCTTACTCGCAATACTGAGTTCTTGCTACTGAGTTTATCTAGTTAGCCAGAAACACAAAAGATTTTTATTTCTATGTGAGCATCCCCCAGTTCTGGACCTCTTCCTTGGACCCACAGGAACTCTCACAGGTCAAAACTACTCTACATATATGAAGAAAAATACTCACTTGTTGACAATCTACATGTGCATTAGTTGGGCTTTTTAAAGAATTGACTTATCCAGATTATCATTGATCCTTAGGTTTATTGGGAGAACATAATAGAGTGGGTTATTATCTTTTTGGTCCTTGAAAGGCATACCTCACTGCTTCCCAGTGTCCTCTCTCTCTCCTCCTTTCTGCATTTAGAAAACCTTCATTCAACCGTGCCAAATCCTAGGAGGGTACATAGCTATAGGCAATGCAGCTAACGGCAACCTTTTCAGCATCGTTGGCAGCTTAGTATGCACAAGTTCTCTCAAAACAGTAGAGGAGAAGTACGCTACTCCCTGTTGCTCTCCTTAGAGACATGTATCTGCCTCTCCTGTGCTCACTTTCTGCTTTCCCACAGGCTGGGAATGGCCACGATGTTGCTGAGCCACTTTGATTACATGACCAGGGCCACTCCCTCAGAGATGACAGAGCCCTACTAGTTCAGAAGGCAGGAAGTTTGACATGTAAAGCTTCCCTCTGAGGCCATGTAACTACAGACTGCTGTACAAAACCATTTATATATATCACAGCTGTATGTGTACTGGTGTTTTCTTAGTCAAGTATAACACTCTCAGGGGTAAAAAACTGTATTTCTAACTGTGTATGTCTGTCGTTTGCAATTAACATTTGAAGCACTGAAGTGAATTGGCAAGAGTGTCCTTACCTAAATTTGACCTTGCATTTTCACCAGTCTTTACATTGAATATAAATTTTATACTAGATTATAATTTTCTGCAGGAAACTAAACTTGCCTTTAAATTTTTTGATATTTCCCTAAGACTGACTGACTATTCATAATAGAAAAACAAATTAGATAAGACCTTCTCCTTTGGAAATTACAAAGGCTAAATGAACAAGATGAAGTTTCTTATGGTTAGATGTCAGGCAAGGTAAGACAATTGTTGTGGGCCCCAAGAGGTCTACTATACAACTCAGTATTAGAAGCAATAGTACTTAGAGTGACTTTATGGTTACATGTTCATCAGGGTACAAGCTAGGCTGCTGTAACAAAGAGGTCTGAAAGCACAATAACTCAAATAAGATCAAGTTTATCTTTTTTTTTTTTTTTTTTTTTGTACTAGGAACTGAACCCAGGGCCATTCTACCTCTAAGCTACCCCCCTCCCAGCCCCTTTTATTTTTTATTTTGAAACAGGGTCTCAATAAGTTTCTGAGGGTCTTGCCAAGTTTCTGAGGCTGGCCTCGAACCTGTGATCCTCTTACCTCAGCCTCCCAAGAATTGGGAGTATAGGCATGTGCCACCATACCTGGCTCGAGTTTATCTTTCATGGAACTGTCCCCAGGTAGATGGGTTGATAGACCAAAGTAAATTGGCAGTTCTGCTCTAAAACTACTGGAGTTCTATTTTAGTTTGTCACTTAAGGTTGCTTTTCCATCTACTGTTTGGGGTCTGAAAGCACTTGTTTTTTTCTGGTCTTGCAAGGCTGCATATTTCTGGACTTTCTATTCATTTCTGCTAGAGATTGATCAATTCTTTCTTAAGGTATTGTCTTGTAATATTTCCAAATAGCCAATAACCACAAACATAGACTATTTAATTTCAGTTTTTCAATCCTTTCTCTTAAGATGCCTGCTCAGAAGACATGTGATATGCCTCCCAAGTCACCTTAGGAGATGGTTTCACCAAACACATTACATTGATCTCCAGCTAACCAATTCATTTGACAGTTTTCTCAAAACTTTACTCCTAGACCAATCCCACATATTACAATTTTTTTTCTTTTTTGGCTTTTGATCTGCTTTGTTATTTGGTGACAGCTTACCAGTTGAAATATATACATTAGTTAAGGTGAGACAATTTGGTAAATTATGTTATTGTTTCCAATTATTTGCTACCCTTCTCTGTGAAAAGATTATGGTTTTCTGCCCTCACTGTAGTAAGGCAGTGACTTGCTTTGGAAACTTGCTTTAAGCAAGGCAATGGGAATGGAGGTGTTGTGTGCTACTTCTGAACAGCAGGTTTAAAAGCCATCCTGTGTTTCCACCAGCTCTCTTGGCACTCTGATGGGAACCCCTTGTTCAGGATAGGAGCTGCTTCTTCACCCTGAATCCTGGAATGAAGATGACACTTAGAGAAGAGACACAGCCACAGACCATGTGACAGCATCGAATAGTGGTATAAAACACCCACATTCTGTGGTTTTTGTTTTCCCAGCATAACTTAGCAAAAGTTAAATGGAACAGCTAGAGTACATTGCAGTAGTACATAAATCCCTAAATCCCAATGGCTTAGCATAAAAGAATTTAATGCTCTCCACCAGGGTAGGGAAGGTGGAACACCATTTTTTCCTAGGATATAGCCTCCTTTTAGGCATTGCTAAATCAATTGTGAGCAGCTATGGCTTTGAACTTACTGACCAACTTCTATTTGTACCACATTTAACAAAATCCACTGGTATGGGACCTCAGGAAGGGCTGAACCATTTTTATTTTCTTGTACTTCAAATCATCTTTTCCTTGCCCCTCAAATCTCATAGTGGATTTGTTTATATAGTTTGACTCTTGCCATTTGGAGATTTGTTTTGATTCTGGATGTGCCATGATTTTAATTATTAAAGAAGGGTTATTTTGGTTGCCCCAAAATGAATTCCATTTTATTTTCCAAATTCAATATTCTTTTGAACTTGCTCCAAATACTGTACTCAAATATATTAGTCTTAAGATGTAGAGAGCTATTTGGGCCTTTGCAATCTTGGTGTAAGTGGGAAGGTTTAGATCAAGTATTCTACTTCCTTGCTCTCAGTCTTAAACGTCACGTAACATTTTCAAATGGTCCAAAGTGACTTGCTTATCTCTTTCTTATCTAAAGATGGTGATTAAAATTAGCTTAGTGCTGAAGCTTTAAAAGCCTTTGAACAGATTTTAGCAGCTTGGTCTATCTTTGATTAAGATATGTTCATTTAGGTGTTCCAACTTTTTAAAAAAGGCTTCAGTAAATTTCCAAGCCTCTTGTCTAACACAACTGACCGATCGCTTTTCCAAGTCCAGGCCCTAAAGGAGTCTAAAATCATTTCTCTGACATTCTCATCGACTAATTGGACTTTGATTGGTGTCAGCTGCTGCCAACTGTGATAAAACTGTTTTCAGTAAGCCCTGACATTCTAGAGGTGACATTAGGTCACCTCCTCACACTTACAAGCAGGAAAGTTTTAGAATTAAGAGGGCAGTAGATGCTATGAATAATCTTTTATTCCACAGCCCTAAATTAAGAACTGACTATGTGCCAGGTACTGTCAGAACAGGGTAAAAACTTCCTCCCTCTTCCAAATTTTCACTGGAAAGAGCAAATTAATGTAATTGGAAAAAAAATGGTAAATGCAGACAGAGGGAAATGCTTTCAGCTTTGAAATCGCCGTGAGCAGAGGAAGAGCCTATGTGTGGGTAAAGAAGAGAAAGAAGATGTGGTGCAAGTCTATAACAGCCTGTAGTTTATGCAATAGGGACTCTACATGACGTGTGTGTGTGTGTGTGTGTGTGTGTGTGTGTGTGTGTGTGTGTGTGATTTTTATTCACTTCTACTTCTGTTAGTTAGATTTCTGTCACTGTGATAACATACCTGAGATAAGCAACTTAAGTGGAGGAAAGGTTTATTTAGGCTCATAGTTTCAGAGGTTTCCTTCTGTGGTCATTTGTTCCTGCTGTTTTGGGCTGGGGAGAGGCAGAACATCAAGGCAAGGAATGTGTGTTGGAGGAAACTGCTTTTATCAGGGCTTCCAGGAAGCAAAAGCGAAAGGGAGAAAGGACTGAGGTCCCAAGATACCTTCAGGGACACACCTCATGACCTAATTCCTCTGAATAAGCCCCACCTCCTTAAGGTTATAACACCTGCCAATAGCACCATCAGCTGGGAACCAAGCCTTGCACATATGAGCCTCTGATGCAAAGCTCTGAAGAAGGCAACTGGTATTGGAGTTTGTAGAATGAGACTCTGACATGGTTCTTATCACACAGGAGGTGGTTTTCTCCAGCTCTCATTCTGTCATCACAATATGACCATGGAGTAAGTACTATCATCCTCCTGCATAGATGAAGAAATTAACCCCTCCTGATACTCACTCAGGGTTTGGACTTAGCTCAGTTGTTCAGTTGAGTTCTGCAGTCCCATAATGGAAGCAGTCTTGCTGGTTGGAGAGAAAGTACAAGGCCCAGCTCATGTTTGGGCTGAAGACACACCAAGAGAAGAACCAGAGCCCCTGCAGAGAAGCAAGTCCCCTCTAGGTAACTGCTCTGGGGCTGCACTTCCTCCTCACTTCCTGGGGACAGCCAGATGCCTCATCTTGCAAAGAGAAACTACAGTAAATCTAAATCTTCCTCTTTTCTATTTGTCTTGAGCCTGACATATTTGATTAGGGACCTGTATTGTCTGTGGCAGAATGTTACCGAACTGTTGATACTGGGCAAACATAGCTGTCCCTCTGCAGAGCGGCAAACAAGAAAATCACTGGATATGTCAAAAGATGGGGCAAATGGACCCTTCAGTGATGAGAAGAAGGGAAACACTCAGATAATCTCTCTTGTGCCGTTGCAGTAAGAGGATATTGCACTAATGATGCAGATGTACACAATCCTAAAAAGGAGCCCAACAGTCAAAAATATTTCTTGGATGTGAAAAACATGAATTCTGAATTTATGCAATGGAGAAAGCAGGCAGTAAATGGAACCAAATAGAAAACTGAATTATTGAATGAGAAGTGAGCTTGATAACTTGTCTCAAGACACCAAGGAAAGGACAAAGGAGTGGAAAGAATGAAAGAAAGGAGATACAGGGCATGATCTTTGTGATCTGACAACACATAATTGAAACACCTTTAAGAAAGGACAGGGAAATAACAATCAGAGAAATAGTAAAAGAAAAATATTCTTAACTAAAGGAAAAACTTAAACACTATAGTTGAAATTATTAAAGTGTCTAGACACATCAGGACAAAGTTTTAAAAATTCAGTGATTTCTTCAAAGGAAATAAATGGATTCATCATGAATGAAAATAATCCTATTGATTTAATAATCTAATTCTTTCTAAAATGTATGCTGACAGACAGCAATGGGCCATTGTCCACATAATTACCTGGGGCAAAATATCGTGTTCCTAGGATTCTAGTTCCACCCACGTTTGTCTTTATATAAGAGGGTGGAGGAAAGACAATCTCTGATATGCAAGGTTTCAGAAAGCAAACTGTTAGTGCATCGTTCCTGAAAAAATTACTTGCATAAGTGCTCCAGTGAGCCAAGAAATTAATCATAATAAAGAATTTAGAAATCAGGAGATTTATCAAAGAAAATATAGTGAGCGATGGCACCAGTGAAATAGCATTACATTTAGATTACTATTGCTAATGTAGTTATGAAGCTTACTGCAAATGTCAAAACTAAAGGGAGAGAGAAGATACATAATGCAATAAAAAGAATTGAGATCTAAATTCCTAGTTCATTTAGACAAAAACTGAGTGGTGGGGTGTGTGCGTGCATTGCACTTGATGTCGATAGAAATACATAGAGCCTCGTTTATGTTTCTAAAAAGCTTTCAAGATGAACACCAATATTCTAGGTTAAAGCCTTTTTGTTTTTGGCAGTTGAAATTATATCCTCACCCCATTTACATGCCCACACACCTGAATATAAAAACATAACAGTGAAGGCTGTTCTGACTG